>PVIC010044225.1:0-15102 GCA_004025085.1 Thryonomys swinderianus
GGAAGGAAGGAAGGAAGGAAGGAAGGAAGGAAGGAAGGAAGGAAGGAAGGAAGGGAAAAAAGAGAAAAGAAAAAGAAGGAAGTAAAGAGGGAAGGAAGGAAGAAGAAAGAAGGGAGGGAGGACAAATAATGAAAGGCTAAATAATCAAAAAGATAGATAAATGTATAGATGTATACAAGGAAAGATCCACAGTGTATATTTGTGAAATGTGAGTTGTTACAAATAATAAAATATTATTTCTGTGTGTTTAATGTGATAAACATTATAAGTGAATTACACTACCACATGGGTAGCGGTCACATGTTTAGGAAGCTAAGCAAACAATATAAAAAGCAAAGCAGCTAGAATAAGCAGTTGGCCTTAAGATAAATTGAAACATTTCTAGGGCCAGATTTAGCTGGTGGATGACCATTTATAACCTTTCCATCAGTGAAGCCTTTTGACCTGTTTTTCTAGTACAGATAATAGATTTATATTGACTCAGCTTGTTTATTCGCAATTTTGACTTAGCTTTTTGAGTATGGGATGTGATGTGCATGCAAATTGTCCCAATTTTTTGGCCTCATTTATTTTGTGCCCAGAGCAAATGCAAGTAAATCATCCATCATGATTTCACTTATTCTGGTGACTATATTGGATATTAAGTTTCTGTACGTACTATAGCTGTATAAATGCAAACAGTATTCAGAGTAAAACTATCAAATTTAGTTTTATTTTGAAAAATGGTTTATATGATTACAAGTTGCTGAAAGTTAATGGTATTTCTTTACAGTAGGTTTGGTCTAGTAATACTCTTCTAACACTTCATGTGCAACATGGTGTTATTCTATCCTATTGTAGTTTAGAAATTGCCAAGCATATTTTTAAAGCAGTAGAAAGGAATGTGTTGTTTCACATTTCAAAATGGTTAAGTTTTTCAAAATTTCCCCTGAAAAAGTTTCTATTTACTACTTAATACCTTTCCTTGGGATTGGATTATTATTCCTTCTCAAATCATTGTTCTTTGACAATACAATGTTTGAACTTCCTATGGAAGGCATAAATGCCTTCCAGAATTGAAACTTACTTCTTACCCTAATCCACTCTACATTTAGCAACATGGGCATGTATGTACTTGGCACACAGACAACAGTATTTCTCCGGGCTCTTGTTCTGACTTTCACAACTGTGTCCTCTGCCAGAGTTTTCTTTCTTGCCTTTATCTAAATATGGTCTCTTCTCAGGCATATTTTGGTGGTGAGGCTCGCTGTGATGCTGAGGCTGGACAAGGAGATGATTATGATCCCAGAGAGCTCATCTGTGGTGCCTGTTCTGATGTGTCCAGGGCTCAGGTGGGCAGAGCATGTTATTAGGAATAACAGTTTGGGAAAGTTAAATTTCTGTTTTTTAAATAATGCTATACCAAATAAATTGGGATTTTTCTATAGTGGTTTCTCATATAGTTGTTTCACAGCTATTATTTCTTTTGGATGGTATTTTCATTTTATAATCTGTTTTCCATGAAATGATAACCTATTTAAACTAGGAATGGACTTACTTGCTTCATTTTCTTAAACCTGCAATCAAACTACATTTTCTCTGCTTTGGTGAAATCTTCATAGTACATCTATGAGATTGGAATATAAATGAAACATCATCAACTTTTCAGTTTGAAAGATGAAATACTCATAAGGAAATTAAGCAGTTTGCTTATTAAAGATTGTGCAGGAGATGGAATTAGAAATTTGTCTAAACATTTTGGGCAAAGTCATACATTTATCCATTAATTTTAACATGCATATTCTCAGGCTTTTAATCCGTTTTCAGAGATAGACATATTCTGAAAGTATGAATTAATGAACTATATATATGACTATCTTAAGTATAGTTGAAATAATCTCAATATAATCTTGTACCGGTCTCTTCTTTTGCTATAGATGTGTCCCAAACATGGCACAGACTTTTTGGAATATAAGTGTCGCTACTGCTGTTCAGTGGCCGTCTTTTTCTGTTTTGGAACAACACATTTCTGTAATGCTTGTCATGATGATTTTCAAAGAATGACTAGCATTCCTAAGGAAGAATTACCACATTGTCCTGCAGGTATGCTTTTAGTACTTTAAAATCACAAGTGTAATTGCTAATTTTATTAAGGCTTTATGGGAACTCTGTTTTAAGTGTTAGAAACCCAGTTCAAATGAGCATAAAGTATCAGCATAAATAACCTCAACCCTTGTAAGCTTGACATTTTGAGCCAAGTGGGAAGTCCAAGTCATCACCATGGTGAGGCCTGAGGAGTTACAGCGAAGCAGACCTCTTGGGGAATAAGAATGAAGTCTTGTAAGGTTTCTAAAAGGATCGCTGTTCAGCACAAAAGAGCCGTATCACATTGATGCTCTAAATTAATGATAAAAATGTATAAAAGGATCTTGATTTTTCTTTTAAGAGGCCTGGAACCATAGAATGAATAATTATTTGATCCAGAGGATCTGGGAATTGGTAGCCTAGTGAGCACCATAAAACCATGGGAATTTAAAAAGCCACCTACCATAAAGGAGAAGTGATAGTCTATGGAAGTCAGGCTAAGAGAGAAAAAAGATGTAACCAAAAGGAATCTGAAAACAGGCCAGGAGGCTGGAGCCAGCATGATGCAGCCAGGCATGATGACATACACCTGTAACCCCAGCACTTAGGAGGCTGAGGCAGGAGGGTTACCAGAAGTTCAAGACCATCGTGGAATACACACTCAGCTCAAGGCCACTCTGAACTACTTAGTCAGACCTTGTCTCAACAACAACAAAAAATATTCATATTGTGGACTGTCAGACTGACCAGAAGTAAGAGAAGTAGAAGAGTAAAAGCAGCCATTCTATATATCTGCAGTTATGGAAAATACAAGTACACCTCCCTGTATGTGGTGTTGTAAGAGCTGGGACGCAGCCCCTCCCATGCATGGCTCACCAGAGAACACATGATAGGCCTACTTAGAAAGCAGTATGGTGGTGCCCCTCAGATTTACCAGTCTATTTACCCTCGGCAGTCTTAATTCTGAAGTACATGTGCACATGTGAGGGAAACTTTTAAAGCTCAGATGTACAGGTTTTTCATTGTAATATTGCTTATAATAATAAAAATTTGTAAATAATAGGTAAGTGGTTAATACTAAAGAAGAGGAATGATGTTTCTTATATCAAAAGTTAAAGTTTTCTGTGAGATACTATAAACATAAAAATGAGTTATAGATTAGTGTATGTAATATGCTGCCTTTTGTACAAAGGGGAAAATGAGAATGCATATTTACACTTATATTTGCATAGACACTGGAAAAATATACATTTTATTAGTCAAAAAAATAAATTACTGAGGAAAATAAGGGCAAGATGGTGGTAGAGATAGGGAAGGAGATACAATTCTGATGACAAATTTTTAACATTTTTACCTGTAAGCCATATGAAATATATTTTGATAAGACTGTTGTAAGGTATAGATACATTTTGCCACCTGTGTCATAAAAATTACTGTACCGACTCTCAAAAGAAATCTTTCTAGGTAGAAGTAACATACTTTGACAGAAGCAAATTCATTATGATGTAAGAACAGGGAAGGCATCGATATAATGACAAGGTCAGAGATGGGAGCTATGATTGGAAGAAGAGGTAGTGAGTCGAGGGCAGCACATGAAGGGAAAGAAAAGCAGACTGTGTTCCAGGTGACTTGAGCTCCAAGGGAAGCAAGACTATGAAGGAAAACGTACAAGCCATAGCCTAGAAATAAATGGGAAGCCAAAGAAAGTTCATGCCTTGTGACATCAAGGAGCTCAGCAGACAACCAGTTTCCAGCCAAGAAAGCTTCAAGGCAGGGAGTATCGCCAGGAAAAATCCAAAGTTTACTTAATGAAAGAAAGGTTTGTTAAAACAAAAACACTGAAAATAATAAGTTAGAAATAAAATGAGTATTCCACAGAACACAGTAGCTGAGAGAGGAGGCTCAGCAAAGGCAAGCCTTCTCCTTATTCACATGATCAAGTCATCCAACAGAAAGGACTTTTTTCCTTAAACAATTGGGAATTTTAAGAGTGAGGTAGCAAAGGAGTTAGAGACTCAACAGAAAGAGGAGCTAATACTGGCCTTTTCACATGCATTTTCTCATTTCATTTTACAACCTGCAAGGTAAATAATATCTCCATGTTCACAATGGAAAATTGAGGGTCACAGAAGTTAATTAGTGTAAGATAATATATTTGATTGAAATTTTGCTCTCCTCTTTTTATACATTCCCATTCACTTAGAGAACAGGAACAGAATTAAAGGAGAGCCCACACTGATATCAGTAAGGAAGATGGCCATGTACAGTTAACGAAGGAGGTGCAAGTGTCTGCCCACTCAGCAATCCTCCTGCCTCTACCTCCCTAGTGCTGAGATGACAGGCATGAGACACCATGCCTGATTGCTGGTGGGTTTAAGTCACCATGTAACCACATACAACAATATTGAGCGTGGTGAGTTTGAGGTTTGCCTGGGCTACATAGTGGGCTCAGGACCAGCCTGAACTCCAAAACAAGACCCTGTCTCTTTGCCGAGTAAGTGACTCCTTAGTTCTTTCCCCCAAAGAAACATACGCACTCCATTTGCCCAAGCCACCACAGTGGTTATCCAAATTAGACCTGCCATTGGGTGTCCACCTCCCCCCCAACTCTCCTCACTCACAGGATAACGTGCATATGACTTGAGATGGAAAATGTGCTCCACCATCACTTACAATAGGCATAATTAACTAGCTAGCCACCCTCTGTTGACCTCCCTGTTCACATATTCTGAGTCTGCAACTATATTTGAAGCAGCGCAACTGCTGCTCTTAGTCTCTTAGCTCAAGCCTACATCTGGTTTCTTTTTCTGAGATGAGTTGTCTTTTCTTTGATACTACTCTCCAAGCCTTGGTCTTACTCTTACCTGATCTTACTTTATATTCCTCTAGATTGGGGCTTGGTTTGTCCTTTTCAGTAATAGTAGTAACAGCTAACATGATATGGATATTTATACTACACAGCTAAGAGCATCATAGACACTAGTCTTTTACCCTTCACGGTTTTGTTCTTTTATACAGCAGAAATTTAACCTGAAAGAGGTAGATTGACTGATATTTCATCCCCATTGATCTGGAAAAACTTGTCTTATCCAAGCTGATATTGTTTTTCTTAAAGAAAATTGGAGTTGACATTTATTATTTTGAAAATTAGCTATAGAGAAGTAATACTTAGTTCCTATCCCTTCTCCTACAGTGCATTAGGGAATGCACATTCAAGTGTAATCACAACCTATATTCCTGACCCAATAAAGCCCACCATTAATAAAGAAACTAAACCTCCTTTCTAAATGGCATGAAATGGATTGGCATAATAAATTTCTTTTAGAAATAGAAAAGTATTAGGCACTTTTTAAAAAACATTTTATAAGCCTAGTTTATGTATTATTTATAAATTTTTTTGTATTTTTTCTGAAGTGTTTCTTCTAAATTATTTCATGTTATTTTAATGTTCATATTTTAGGATGACTTTCATTTTCCTACTAATATCCCTTCAGATAGCTTTTTAAATAACAATAATTAGTATCCTGATTTTTGATGTTTTCTCTTTCTAAATTTTTTAATTTTATGTTTACATAATCAAAGTCATGCTATTTCTTTGAATGACTTATCAATGATTTCTGTTTATATAAGGTTTATGTGTATGTTTAAATATTATATTCCTTTGTCCCCTTCAAAATTGATCCAGGTCCCAAAGGCAAACAGTTGGAAGGAACTGAATGTCCACTCCATGTTGTTCATCCACCCACTGGAGAAGAGTTCGCTCTGGGGTGTGGAGTATGTAGAAATGCTCACACATTTTAGAATGCTGTGATCCTTTGTCTACAGAGAGACAAGTTATCTTCATCCACGAAGAGATGTGGTGAAGTTTAAACTCTGCTCAGGATAAGGACGGGACCATTTTTACATCCATGAAAATGAACCATTCACAGTGCAAGAAGGATGCCAAATACCATGTACATAATTCTTGCTGTGGAAACTTTCCCCATTATTTTTGGTTTATCTTCTTTTGAACCAAGACATCAAATTTGTGAGGTGTTTGCATGTGGCCATTACTGTCATTGGCCTGTGAAGCATTGAACATTTATAGTTTAATTGACATAAAAGAGTCGTCATATCCATGGACTAAGAATGATGCTGGCTTTTAAGCAAAAAAGAAAAATAATCATTGTTTATTGTATACTGCCTTTTTTGTAATCCTGTACAATTGCATCACAGGTGGGGATATAAAGAAGAATATTCTGGTTTATTTCCTAGACTGTTATTTAAAAAAAATTGTGTTAGGACAGCATATAAATGTAATAAGTATCACACTGTATATAAAGATATCGATGTTTGTTCTGTATAAGAATTACTAAATTACAAATGCAGTTTCATTTAAACTTCTAGGTTAAGTTTGAGCCTGAAATTTTAATGAAGTGCAATACTAAGTGTGCCTCATTATCTTGCAGCTGTAAACATTGGAATGTACATGTCAATAAAACCACTGTACATTTTTATACAGTGATAAAGTCTAACACTTGTGAGAGGGTTTTTTTTGAGGAAAAGTAAACAGTTTATAGTGTTAAAAGCCTATCAAAGCTTTTTTAGAAAGAAATTACTAGCACAGTGAAACCATAACTTTTGTAACTGTTAAAGGAAATTAGAGCTATAATAAACTACAATGTTAGAGTCTTAAATACTGCATAAGAGATAAGGAAATTTTTTCATAAACACACACCAAACACAGAATAAAACATTTAGGATATTAACTTCTGCCTTCTTAACCAGTAACTTTTGTCCTTTCATAAAATTTTGAAGTAACTAGCCTTTTCTTTTATATATAACATTAAGTATGTTCTATTTTATTTATTTATGTATTTGGGTCAGTTGCCAATTTGTTCATTTACACTCATCATAAATTAGGTTCTATTTTTTCCCAAGGGACTAACAAAAGTCTGTATCTGTTTTATTCTAAATTCTGCCTGCAGCAAATATACAAATCAATTTGTCAGTATAGAAATAATTGAATGAATTTAATGCCATGTGTATTAGGCATTTGTGAAAAATCTGAAACAGTATATGCCTTAATTTGAAACATAAAAGATCTGAGTATAAGTAACTACTTTTCAGAATGTTCTGATAAATTTCATAAACAGTCCAAGCCAAATGCTTCCAAATTCAAGAAAAATCAAGGTCAGTGTTGACTTAATATGTTTCCAAGAAGTACAAAGTGGGTACAGAGACTAAAAGTGTCCCAAGGTGTCCTCCCAAGAAAATGAGGAGAGAGTTGATGGGGCCATTGTAAATAGATCTGACCTAAACTCACAGTCAGAGGAATGAACTTAGAGAATACCACCAGAAAAGAGGCTTCATGGACCTTTAGAACTGTAAGAAATACCATCTTGGCGGGGGCTGGGGATTTAGCGCAAGTGGTACCACACCAACCTTGGACACACAAGGGCCCAAGCTCAATCCTGGTACTGCGAAGGAAGGAAGGAAAGGAAGGAAAGGAGGGAAGACCACCATCTTGGATTCACTAACTTTAATGACAAACTGACCAGCTGCAGTTTGTAAACTGCGATGGAGAAGAAACAAACTAGAGATGTCAGGCTAGAGTGAGTAATGTGGAGTTAATATTCTAGTAATCAAAGGGAGAAAATCAACAAAGCCCTAATGTGTATAGTTACAGTGAGTTTAACTCATTTCACTTTTGAGGAAGCTATCTTTAGTACTTCAAAAACAGTAAATTTGAAGATGTTAAAAGTAAATTGCGCCAGGCGTGGTGGCTCACACCTGTAACCCCAGCATTCGGGAGGCAGAGACAGGAGGATTGCTGAGTTTGAGGCTTACCTGGGCTACATAGTGAGCTCAGAGCCAGCCTGAACTACAAAGCGAGACCCTGTCTCAAAAAAAAAAAAAAAAGTAAGTTGGAACAAAATCCAGAAGGGGCCATCAGTAGCAGGCATTTGGTTCAAGTATCCTGTGTGCAAAGACCATCCTTCAAATGCTCTGTAATGCACAAGGTAGAAAACAGCAAAATTACAATAGTGAAGATTAGTGAATGCTCCTGAACATTAACTTTTTTATTTTCAGGCCTAAAGAAATCCCCCATTCTATCAATAAGCTTATTTAATAAAATTAATTTTTATTATTATGTTACTATTATCCACTTCTCATTCATAATCCTAATTTGCCTCTTTTTCAGATTTGTTGACCTCAGTATCTCTCTCTGCCATTTTGTCACTACATTCCACCTGGACATGTATCTGATGTTAGTGCTGTAAAAGAGTATTGGGATTGAAACCTGAAGACTTGAGTTCAAGTTCTAGCTCTGCCCCTTCTTCTTCTCCTCCTCTTCCTCCTCCAACTTTGACTTAGCCACTTACTTTTAGTTTCAGTTTCTTAGAAATAATATCAAATCCAAATGAGGAAGTTTTTATAAAAACTTGTATGTTCTATCTCATAATAAAATAGTATACAAAAGAGAATAGCAAAGGAAAGAACATTTACTCAAAATGTTCTAAATTGCAGACAGTGAATTAAACATTTAGTCCTCCCAGCGACTCAGAATAAATCATTATTAATGTCATTTAGCTTTTAGAGATGTTAAATGACTTGTATTAGAGTACTGATGTATTTGGCTAAGAAAACCCACAAGGTGTGCACCTGAAACTTTGCATCCAAAGCCCAAACTTATTCTGCCATATAATGCTATCACTATTATATTACCAATGGTTCTATGTAAAGAATTTTAAAAATACTAACTGGACACTTGTAATATAGACAAAATTACAGAGAGGACAAGATACTATTCACCTCTAGTTGTCAGTTGGGAGGGGTGTAACTTAGCCCTCTCTTTAACAGACTCCCCACCTCAAGGTCAGCTCCATTAACAGCCTCCAGCTGAGCACCTGAGCATCCACTCCAGCACTGATCCAAAGCCACACTCTTCCAAGGCAGCCACAGCCAATGGCAGAACACTACCAGTGAGCTATGTCCTGGTCAGTTCTGCCCAAGCAAGCAAATTGATCTTCATAAGCAGCCTGTGCACCAAACTCAGGTGGGCAAGGCCTGCTTAGTTGCACCTCTATTGGGGCAGCTGACAGCTCCTCTGCCTGCTCCTGCTCTCAGTTCTTAATCTACCACAGACTGCTAGCAACAGAACTGCTATACTTCCAGCTTCATCTTGGCACGTGCTGCCTAGAGTTCCTGACCAACACAAGAGGATAATATATTTTAAAATGCTTACTTCCAATTCATTTCACAGATGTCCTAGGACAGCAAGGATGAAACAGCTAAATTGTAGTAAGATAAATGTTAAAGGAAGCACAGTGAAGATAAATTATGAAAGGTAATAAAAGCCAGGTTTTGAGATCAGAGTCCAGTAACTATACAGTTGTAGTGGAAGAGTAGGCTGTAACTTCAGTTCCTTGGCTAATCAAGCAAAGTAAGAAATGTTCAGTAACAACGTGTACATTTCCTCAAAAAAATTCAAATAATCTTGAAGGATGGACAGGTAAGTGTTGACAGAAAAAGAGGGAAAGCACGTTCTAGGGAGAGGCTATGGTGAGAACTAGGGCAAATGGTGTTTCTCACAGGTATAAGTAAGCTGTTCACCTTGAAGCTCCACTTAATAAATATTTGAGCACCTGTTCTACATCTGCACTTGCCAGCACACGCTAATGAGGATGGGAACTGTTTTCCCCATCGCTTAGTAATCATGAGTTCTCCATACAAACCGCCTGAGTGAACTGTATGAGTTACTGACTTAAAATGTTCAATGTGCTGGGATGAGACAGAACACAAATTTGGAAATGTGTAAAAAATTCCAGCATCACTCAGAATTACAACCAAAGTTTGATAATGACAAGACAAAACACTCAGCCAAATGCTGTTTATAGGTGTTGTAGGCGGGGTATTAGTCCCCCAAGTTATTCCTGTATCTTAATCTCCAAGATGTATAAGAATGAAGACATCACATTATGTGGAACTTTGCAAATGTAATGAAGCACATATCTGGGAATGAGATGAAATTCAATTAACCCTGTGGGGCCAATGTAATCAAAAAGGGCATAATATAGGAAAGGAGGTCAGAAGGTCAGAATCAGACAGGGGCAGAATCAGAAGCCAAACAAAGGCCTGAAGATCCCATCCCACTGGCTTTGAAGATGGGCAAAGGGCCAGGCACCGGTGAATACAGGAGGCCTCCAAAAGGAGAAAAGACGGCAAATACAAATTCTCCCTAGAGCCCTCCAACAGCAACACATCTGTGCTGCCACCTTTGGATTTGCCAGCATTTTGGATTTCTCATCTCCACAATTGCACAAACATGAATCTACATCATTTGAAACCAAAACTTGGCAGTTCTTACAGTAACAACAGGAAAGGAATACTGTGGGCCTCACATGCATGACGATTTCACCTTCCACAGACCTATGAACTATTGACATTTTATAGATGAGATAGTAAAAAAGGTAAATATCTTAATTTTTTATTGATTACATATAGAAATAACATTTTGGATATACTGCTTGTTAAATTTATAAAACTGATTTTACCTGTTCTTTTAACTTTTAAAAAAATGTATCTTGGGCCAGAGGATTAGCTCAGTGGTTCCGGCACCTGCCTTGCAAGCGCAAGGTCCTGAGTTCGATCCCCAGAAACCACATACAATGCTTGGCGTGGAGACTCACGCCCACCAACAATCAATACCACAGTGCCGGGCGTGGTGGTTCACACCTGTAATCCCAGCACTCGGGAGGCAGAGACAGGAGGATTGCTGAGTTCGAAGCTTGCCTAGGCTACATAATGAGCGGAGGGCCAGCCTGAAGTACAAAGCGAGACCCTGTTTCAAAAAAAAAAGTATCTTTTAGAAATTCTAAATTACATACGTGTCTTGCATGTGTATCTAATGGACAGTGCCAGCCTAGAATTTCATCCTCTACAGTTTTATCATTCTTATTGAATTTTTAAAGTTAATTTTATTTTTAACTGATAAAAGTATAAAAATTGTACATATTAATGTGATTTTGACAATGTACATATTGTATATTCCATTCAGTTCGATCATATCTAACTTTTCAAATGTTTATTTCTTTATGCTAACATTCTTCTAGAATCCTAGGTGAAATCCCTCTTTTTTAATATATGTGATATATTAGTATTATTATCTATATTCACATTTCTGTGCAGTAACCCACCAAAACCTCACACTCCCATATTTTGTCTTTTAGTAAGAAATATGCCCAAATATATACTTTCAGAAGATTGCACAGAAAGTGGGTCACCAAAGGCTTGAAAATCGCTGCTCTACAGAAGACCATTTAGGAGTTATGACTGATTTGTGAAGAGTTGATAGAATGTAATGATGCAGTACATGTGTACAATATGTAAAGAGCAAAAGAGGGTAATGAGCATTTCCAGCTCCTGAAAGACCATGTCTTTGTTGGGAAGCATCACACTCATCTAATTCTTTATAAAACATATAGTAAGTTGTTGTAAACTATAGTTCCCCTTCTAGAACTTGTTCCTGTCACTGAACTATGTTTTGGTACTTGTTATCTCACCTCTCTCAATTGCCCCTCCACCTCTTCTACCCCCTTGTGACCACTATTATATATACTTTTATGTTGACTTTTTTTTGCTTCTTTCTATAAATGAGAATTAAAGAATTTGTCTATGCCTATCTTGCTTCATTTAACATAATTTTCTATCATTTTGTCCGTATTGCCACAAAAGACAGAATTTCACTCTTTTAATGGATGAATATTTAACTGTCTTCATCCATCAGCAGTTGGACATCTCATTTATTCCAAATCTTTGATATTGTGAATAATGTAATAAAGATAGAAGTATGATTTCAATGATATTCTGGTTTTATTTCTTTTTTTTTTTTTAGTTTTTTAAAAAATGTTTATTTTTCAAAGAAAAAAGGCAATAGCCAATTGGAAACCTACTCATTCTTCAACTCCAATTTTTTTCTTTAAATTTAGAAGTGACTTACTGATGACTATTTTAAACAACCCCCCCCCTTACCCCTTTAAATGTTTACCATCTACTCGTGCTGAATCCTTCCAAGGAGATTGCTCCAGTGTTTATCTCCAGGTCCTCGCTTTGCTCCTTTTACCAAAAAATGCAAACACAATTCCATCGTGCATCTTAAGGGCTCCAATCGTCAAAAATAGGAAAGAAAAAAAAAAGATCTTTGGAATAGCCAATTAAGCTGAATAAAAAAATCCACACGAGTGCGGTTTGGTTGGGGCAGGAATCCACTCCTATGTTCCTGGTAATCTGATCCCGCTCCATGAATCCTTGTAATTCATCCTCCCTATCCTATCCACATTATGATTTGAATCCAATGATCCAGCTCCAAGGGTTGGGATCCAGTGAGCCCTCTCCAATCCAAACCTTTATAACCAGCAAAACCAAAAAAGAGGAGGCAAAATGTTAGATACTGTAATCAAAAAAGGTTTCTGGGGAATGATGAGTTATGTCTGTCATCAGTTTAACAGATGTACATCAATAACTATCAAATTCCCCAAAACAAGTTTCTGAATGGTGTTCAGATAAATTTTAGAAATTTAATCATCATAGAGACTAATTGGAAGAAGCATTTTATATTTACAGTTCAACTGATAATGCCAACACTTGTTACTGTACAGCGTATTACAGGTTTTGTGGTTGCAGTTAGGTAGTTCAAAAATTTACTGATATTGTTACCCACCTAAATCTAAACTAAGTCTAATGTTCCCATCCACAATTTAATTTGTAAATTAAAGCGTCTTAAACGTGTCAATTATGAATATAAAGGGGAAGGTGAGACTTAAAAGTACTCCCAACTAGATTATCTACACCAATACACTGGAATTCTATATTTTGCTTTCATTTTGTCTTAAAAAAATGAAACAGCAATGCTTTAATCAGTCACACAGAGGACATGCAGATTTAGCAGTACTGATATTATACTCTATCTCATTGGAATTAAAGACACCCTGTACCCACATGTACACCAACAGCAGGTCACACATTAACAGTTGTAACTAAGCACTGTGACAAATTAGCCAGTTCTTCCCACATTAGTCCCTATTAAAATAAAAAGGGGGGGAGCAAAATAGTTACAAAATGGGCAATGCTATTTTGCCACAATTGCAAAGGTTTAAAGAGCAAAGCAATTGTAGCTTAATAGTAACTGCATAAGATGTTTACAAGTGTTTTAATATATATATTTTTTTTCACTTTCAACCCTTGCCTTTTAGTATAAGGTCATACTGCCAATTTCATCTGTGACAATAGCACTTGGAGTCATACCATTGCCTCCATTATTGATCTGATCTCCTCAATCCTCCTTTTGACAATCCTAAAATGATTGAAATGTGCTCCACAATCCTTAATCCAAAGCATTCTTAATCCATCTCTTCAGATATGTCTACAGAAAGACACATGAAAAGCAAGATAAACATAAGAACTTCCCCAGATAAGATAACCACAAACATCCCAACATCCCAGTTCACACAAACCAGAGCACAATAGACATTTACACAGTATCACAGTCTGAAGAGCATGGAGTTAACTAAATTGAAACAATCCTGTCTATGACATCACTTAAAATACAATTTATCAAAGACGTGAGGGGAATGTAGATGTTAGGAGCAAGGGGATATTACACAAGAATGCAATTCAACACTTTAGCCCATTCTGAACAAAACAACTTGAATTAAAAAATGAAAAGATTGTACTGAATAAAGGAAAACTGTATACAACATGGGTTCTACAAAAAGTGTCACCAATCATCTTACGTACGAGAGCGAGATCTGCTATGACGGGGAGAATAGCGTGGTGAGCCTCTGCTTCTCCTTGGGGAGTAACTGCGACTCCTGCTGTTGCTTCTGCTACGGCTTCTGCTACGACTACGGCTTCGAGATCGAGATCTTCCATAACTTGGACTTCTGGGCCCATCAACTTTAACCCGGATGTAGGCAGTTTCTTCCTCCTGAGATCTAAACTTAGTGTTATCCAGACCGCATAGGTCATATCTTCTTTCCGTACAAACTCCACGACACCAGTGCCATTGTAAGTCCCGTAGGGCTTACGGTCAGGAGTCGTCGCCCAAAGGATCACACCACGAGACGGATGCAAAAGCAAGAGGTTTTTAATGGCACACACAGGTACCTGGGCGACAAGTTATCAGAGAACTTGCGCGCCGAGGTTTGCTTGATGGGGATTTTTATAGGGTTTTGCGAGTAAGGCGAGGTTACAGAAGCGAGAATCGAGCGGGTAAGGTTACTATAGGTCGTTTTGAATTTTTAACTTTTGCAATGGCCGGAGGGGGGTTTAGGGTTGGTTTTAGCGGGAACTCTCCGGGATTTTTTTTGTTAGGGCGTAGTCTTACTTTTTAGCCACAGGGAGAGGCGGTTCTATCTATCCGCAGCAGGGAGAGGCAACTGTCCTCTGCCATCGGGCCCTTACACCATCTCGGTAAACATCAGCATAACATACATCACCTGCTTCACGCATGTGATCCTTTAAATCCTGCCAGCTTCCACTTGGAGGAAGTCCAGAGACAACCACTCTGTTTTCAGACCGCCTGGATGGAGGGCCATAGCGGCCTCGGGGCGCTCCACCACCTCCACCCCCGCCGCCCCCTCGGCCAGTACCGCGGCCGCTTCGAGGAAACTCCACCCGCAGACGGTATCCATCGTCATCGTAGCCGTCACGACCGCACACCGCGTCTTCTGCGTCTCGCGGGTCCTCGAACTCTACGAGGGCGAAGGGCGGTCCCCCGCGGCGATTCTTGAGATCGATGTCGCGGATAGCGCCGTATTTATAGAACACGTCCTCAATGTCCTTGGTTCGGATATCTGGAGGTGAGTTTCCCACGTAGATGCGGCAGTCGTTGTTCCCAGCCGGGCCACGAATCACACCACCTCCCGACATGGCGGCGACGAAAAGCGCGGACTCGAGAACTGGCCTTCCCACCAAGCCTAGCGCACAGCAGAGCGAGCCGCCACAGAACCACGTCTCCTGGTTTTATTTCTTTTGAATACATCCCGAGTAGCAAGA
>PVIC010044226.1:0-14930 GCA_004025085.1 Thryonomys swinderianus
GCAACATTACTTGAAAATATCCCACTGTTATTCTCTTGACTCTTCCCATCCTCCAACCCAAATGGGCCCAAAAGCAAGATGATCTGTACAATGACCATTCAAAGTCCTATTAATGTTTCTTTACTACTATCCCATGATTGTGTTAAAGGAGGAGAAAACGAATAAAACCACAAGTAACAGAAAAAAGGCTGGTGACTTTATAGGTTGAAAAAAGTCACTGGACAAGAAGAAACTACTGATGATAATCAAGCTCTAAACCACACAAGCAAGGATTTCAACCATCCATCTCATATGAAGTATCTTCTCCATTATGTAGAGACTAATAACTTTTAAAAGTTTTCTTACAAGCCGTTAAAATTGCTAATTGGGGAAAAAAATGAATATTCAGTCTTGACTTGCCTGGACTGTTTCAATTCTGCATTTGCATTTCTGCAGACACCACAAGACTTCTCAGCTTCCTCCCACATACGACTGTCCTGCATTCCCGCCCACACTCACCTCATACCCATTCTGATTAAAAAAGAGACAGCAAGTGAGAAACTCCAGTTTACTTGCTGTAAATTTCCAGAGGACAGCTGTTCTTTATTTTTGATATTTTTGCACAGAACTTGCCCTTGGCAATTTAAGATTAATGTGTAATCAAGACAAAATATGTCACAAGATCACTTTGGACATCTTCCCTCTCACACCCTCAAAGATTAATACTGAAACCATACATTATCAGCTCCCCCAGAGCCCATTTTGAAGGCCCACATGACCCCAAAGTGCTCTAGGACTAGAACAATCCTCACACCAACTTCAGGCTCTTCCAAAATCCAAAATTTTGCTCTTCAGAGGGCAAGAATTTTGCTTTTACATGTGACAGATCAAGAACTGTCACGTCTTATACATGGCTTCCTACTTCTATCCCATGAATTCACAGCTTGGTACAGTGCTGAATATGATTAACTGACAGCTTGCCTAGACCAACATTTTAATGCAATACTCTAGAAAATTAAAGTGAATATTCAAATCACGCACATATGGAAGATTTTTAAAAGAAACTTCATAAACAAATGTAGCACACAAATTTAGTCTTAAATCATAATCACGAGCCGGGCGTGGTGGCTCATGCCTGTAATCCCAGCACTTGGGAGGCAGAGACAGGAGGATTGCTGAGTTCAAAGCTTGCCTGGGCTACATAGTGAGCTCAGAGCCAGCCTGAACTACAAAGTGAGACCGTGTCTCAAAAAAAAAATCATAATCATGATTTTAAAAACCAGAAACTAAAAGATGTTTTTAAGCAAAGCAATCTTTGTCCTTATTTTAGCATGCACAGGCTTAGAAATTAGGTGTCACACAGGTCCAGAAAAAGGCAATATTTCTGGGCGTAGTCTCTTTTTAGAAAGGAGATATTTACTCAAGGAAATTATGTGGTTATACTGTAAGCTAAGAAGGTCCCTTCCTATGTAACATGACATTCTTTCCATGTCTAATGTATTACCCATAACCCAGAAAGATGCCAACATAAATTTGTAACATCCTACAGATACTATGTGAAAGCACTCATTCCAAGCACACAAAGAATAAATACATCCAACAATCTTACAAACTATAATATTTCCCAAATTGCCAATGTGATGCTTTAGTCGAATTTCTGAATGTTCATGCATAGAGCAATCACTTATTGAGGGCTCACTACCTGTGCAAGGACCTGTCCACATTTTTTAATACGTGTACAAAGGGTTGACCAAGATATATGCTCCCTTCCAAGTCAACACTAAAGTCTCATAATTTAATAATTAAAACCCCAAAATACTACAGAAAATATTAACCATACTATGTAGTAGAAATGCTAAATGTAAAATGTCCATATTTCAGGATAAAAGTACAAAGAAAGGTTGGTGGAGGCACAGAAGTCAAGCTTCTAAATGTTCACTATTTAGTAAAACTAGCTTTTTAAAAACCTTCACAAACCCAGATGTTGGGTAGATAGTACAGTCCACATGAATGTCCTATTTCCTCTGTACTTTATTAAGAAAAGGGGCCTCAGAGGTAAAGGATCATTTCAGCAGCATCTTATCATCCACTCTGGAGCTTTATGCTGTCAACTGACCGTCCAGAGGCAAATTAAGCCCCTCCGCCTGCCCTCCTCTCACACTCCTGCCCTGCCTCTCCACCACTCTTTGCTGGGTAAACTAGCTCCCAGTCACATCATACTCTTTCAAACATCTCCACCAAACTGCTTCCTTCCCAAACCCCACATGTTTGTGAAACTGGACAGTTCCTTTTTCTCCGTGTAATTTAGCTTAAGAGTTGAGTCCTTTCTTTTGTTTCCTGACCATAAGGAGCTCCTAGCCAAGAGTCTGCCTTCCGATTTGGAGAAGACTTTGGACTGGGATTCCTGAGCAATGCTTAGACAGCTAAGACTTTGGAACTCTCAAGGGTGGGGTGAATACATCTGCACTGTGAGAGGCAGTCCGAACACTGGGGGCCAGGGGCAGAAAGTTAGGGTTTGATCTTAGACGGTCCTAAAGCTCATGTCTAGGAACCTTGGTTCCCAGGGATGTGAGAGGACTTTTAAGAGGTGGTGTTTTCAGGTATTGCAGCCATGCTCTTGAAGGAGATTGCAGGGCGCCAGCTACCTCCTGTTGACCCTGAGAGAAGACGCCTGGCCCCACTGTGTGCTCCCACCATGACGTGTTGCTTCACCACAGGCACAAAATCAACCAGACTGACTAATTATGGATCAGAACCTCCAAAACTACCATCCAAAATAAACCCTTTCTCTTTTTTGGTGGTGGTTGGGGGCTGTTAGAGGAAAAGCTCTGAATCAAAATGTCTCAGAAGTGTGGGAGAAACAAAGGAAAATCTTGAGCTCACTCGTTGTCTTTTCCCAGAGAAGCAGACCAAACAGCAGTGCCATCACAGCACAACCGCAACCAAGCACAATAACGCTCATGTGCAGCAAGGTTAAGGCCATGGAGGAAAGACTGGAGAGCTGTTTAGACAGTGCAGTGTCTTCCACAGAGGGGCAGCCCACCGCTGGGCAGCAGCCCGGACAGCAGGTGGGCGGGGTGGGGAGGGAGCATGAGTGAGCAAGGAGCTCCGTGAGCACTCCGGAACTGGTCAGGACTTCCTACGCTTGGTCTCGGCTCCTGACGCACCCAACCACGGCCTCTGTTAGCTGTGCTCCTTCTTTCAACTTCATATGGAGGGTAGAAGTTCCACTATACATCCATATGTTCCCGCCCATAAAACCAAAAGTTACATTGATCTAAACCAAGGTCTGCACAAACCCCATGCTCAGGAAATTTCCCACGGTTTCTTCTTTCCCTTAAGAGCAGATCAGAAAGCTCCCGTATTCCTATGACTGTCCAGTCTTATTACAATCCTTGTCGACAGCAATGGCCCAGCCACCAAAAATTCTCATTCCAAACATGTGGACTGCGCCCAAGAATCTGCATTATTAAAATGCAACACTGAGGCTGGGGATTGAACTCAGTGATTCCAGCATCTGCCTTGCAAGCTCAAGGTCCGGAGTTCGATCCCCATACCACATAACACAACGCCACACGCGGTGGCTCACACCTGTAATCCCAGCACTCGGGAGGCAGAGGCAGGAAGACTGTCTCCAATTCAAGGCTACCCTGGGCTACACAGTGAGTTCAGGGCCAGTCTGAACTACAACGCGAGACCCTGTCTCAAACAATCAAACCAACAAGCAACCCTGATGATTCTGGTCCAGTTTGTGCCCTTAGGTTGTGGACCAGAGTTTCTTTGTTATCCTCTGTTTCTGAAAGTAGCACTTGAAGATGAAATTCCCTGCAGACCTATGATCTTCCACATGCAACCAAATGCTGCGTATACCTGAGACCACTACAGCAAACAGAGCGGACTGACCACTGTTGAACCTACTGTCCAGTGCTGTGCATCCCACTTGTGACCACCTTACAAATATTCAGACTAACCTTTCCTAAGTCTTAACTTCTCTCTTCCACCTTCTGGTATTTACCCAGTTACTTCCCAGTTAAGAGCCTGTACTGTTCCATGCGCCTCCTTCCCAATCAAGTTTGCCTCGTCTTAGTCACACTGGATTTTCACATCTCTGCTGAAGTTTCTCTAAGCATCGAGATACACATGCATACCCTATACATCTGAGGAAGCCTACGGCTAAACACTTCGACTGACATGGAGTCCTTTCCAAACAGTCCATCCATGTGCACTCAAATTCTCTCAATTTGCACAAACTTGTAACATTTTGATTTTATCACCTGGATATTTCAATTGCTTACAAATCTCTGTCCTGTCTATCATTACTGGACCATGGGTTACACAGAACCAATCTTTAACACATATCCCTAGGGCCTAGCACAAGGCTATGTATTCCCTACGATTGCTCCATAAATACTGATTAACTGACTGGTTTCAGAGTAGAACAGGGGCTAACCTGTGATGAGTCATCAGTTACCGACCAAAGGAAAAGAACATTGGGCTATTTTCTTCAGAACTTTCTATTCTAGATTGGGTTATTTTTTAAAATGAGAAAAGATCCCCACACAGCAGGACATTGTCAACATGAAGATAATTAGATATCCAATTTCTCCAATAAGCAATGTTTCTACTAGAACAGTCATTTCCAAACTTTCCTACTAGATTTTGGATCACTTGGAGTCTTGTTTAAAAAAAAAAAGACCATATCCTACATAGTTATATTCATTAGCATTTAAAAAGCCCATATCCTACATAATTATATTCATTAGCATTTAAATCAGTCAGGGTGTGACAGCCCAGCATCAATATTTTTAAAGGTCCCAGGTGACCAATGTGTAGCAATCTGGGAAGAATTCTTTCATAAAGTCCTCTGGCTTGGTACACATCAGCACAGTTCGGTGTGGGTACAGGGGATGAAGACTGTATTACCAACACACACTCAATTAATGAGTGAAAGGTCAGAGGATTAGACTCCCACATAGGCTAACTTTCTGAGCGAACAACTCTCTGTAAGTGAATGAAATGATTCTGATACAGTAGTAACACTGAATTCTTTCTCATCTCAAAATGAAAATAAGTACTAAATAGTCCCACCCAGGTGCTTACAGAGATTATGCATGTTACAGATTTAGATGGGTTAGCATTTTACTACACTTCAGTGTTATCTTTCTTTAGGGTACTGAGAACTACAGTACCTTTTAAACATTTGCTTGGTGACTTGGAACTTTTTCAATGAGAGCACGAGAAAGGTGTATAATTTTTTAAATATCAAATGCCATTTTTAAAAAGGGATGTTAAGAAAGAGGTAAGAAAAGTGATTTACCTTACTGCTTTAATCAATACTTACAAAATGGTGGTTTTTAGGCAATGACAGTCATATTTAAAACACTGAAAGCAGCATTTTAATAACTCTCCAATAACATCCTATTAAATACTACCTTTGGCACAGAGGCTCGAGAAGTGCTTGGCAGTTATTAACGTGCTGTTTACCCACTACTTCAACTCTCAACTTGGAAATCATGACTTTTTCCACACTTACTATGGCTTGCACTTCATAGGCCTTTTGAAACTGAGGCACACGGTACTCACTTCCACGTCAGAGCATTCACCTGAAGCTCACAAGGGCACCAGAATGGCCTCTCTCTGGTGAGACAACCCAGAATGTGGGTGGCTGCTCCCAAAGCCCAGGCATCTGAGCGACCTGAGCCCCCACTAAAGGTTGATGAGCAGAAAGTTAAGCTTTAAACCACGCAGAGCTGCAAGTCTCTGTTCCAGGAACAGGCACTAGCTTCACCCTCTCACAAAGTGTAAGATGACAACAGCTCTAACATAACAAAAAGACCAAAACAGAGAGCAGATTTGGGGGATATCATTGATAACAATATATCCTGAAGGAACTTCCAAATTTAAGACAAAACTACAGATTCTATGATGCTCATCATTTTTTAATAACATGACCTGACTATTGAACTATTTGAACTATTTTTAGTTTGCTGTCTCACTGAAGCAAAAGGTTTCCATAATGGAAGACTTCTGTAAATAAAAAGACTTGAGAAAAAAATCATGACTTTTTTCTTCTTTTCATATGGGAAATTCTACCATAAAATACATCCCTTTACTTAGAAACTACAATAACATATTCAGTACATGCAGATTCTAATATTCAATTCACTGGATATAATAATCCATGAAACTCTATCAGAGAACCATCAGGTAACTCTTCAGACAGATGCCTATGTATGTATAAAACAATGTTTGAGAAAACAATTTAATGACAATTAAGCATACTAATGAAACAGTTTAAGGCCTCAGGAAAAAAACGTGAGAAATGTTAAAATTATAGTAATTTTTTAAAATTTCTGAATCACTAAGAAAATGAACAAATGTTCAACTTTGGCACAGGTTGAAATGAACGAAAACCTGAGGCCAGCGTGAACCCCTGCTGGAAGAATGTGGAAGCAAAAGCTTTCTGCAGCTTGACTGATGGTGAAGCTCCAACTCTGAAAACTGCCCATATCCATCTACGGCCCAGTGCTCTACTTTCACAAGTTGCTGTCTGGCTTTATTTCGAAGACCTTATCTGGACAGAAAATGTGAATGTGATTCCTCATCCTACACCCAGTCACCCAAGACAGGACTAGAATATACAAGAGTTAATTAAATATTCAGTTTACCTACAGGTCACTGGATCTCTAAACAAAGAAAGCTCCTTCCACAAACAGCACCTTTTCCATTGTTTATTATCTAGTTTCCCCCAAAGTCTGCTGAAATGGGCACCGAATAAAATAGCTCTGTTTTGCACTTAGGAACAAAGAAAAATCACTTAGGCTTTTGGTCAGTGGAAAGATTAGCTTTCCTTAAATTTAAAATGAAAATGATCCAAATGTTTATCAACAGCTGAGTGGATAAATATAAACAATGTAGTACACATCTACATAAGGGAAAACTTGTATCTATATAATGGAATACTACCTAGCAATAAAAAGAAACAAGCTAAGATTGCACCCAAGGAAAGGACTCTCAAAAGCATTATTCTAAATAATCTCCAAATCAAGACTATAAAACTGCATGATTCCATTATATAAAATGCTGTGGATATTTTACAATATAACAATAGTGACAAAGGGCAGCTCGAGGTAGGCCAAACATCAAAATGGCGTAGGGAGTGACTCCAAAGAAAGGAATTTTGGGGGGAAAGGGTCACAAATCTTCTACAACTATACTAGTGATAGTTATACAACTGTATACATTTCTCAAAATTCGATGATTTGTATAGCTAAACTTAACTGTATACAAATCATAGTTCGGTAAAGGTGTGGGGTTTTATTCCTTTCTTCACGGTGTGGGGATCAAACCCAACAGCTCGTATATGCTAAACAAAAACCTTCCCCCTGAACTCCCACTAGAGTCCTACAGGTGGGTTTAACAGGGGCCACAGATGAAAAGGACAGAGAGAATACTGAACCAAAAGAGGTCAAGATTGTTTGTACAACACTGATGAGTCTTCCAGGGATTTTTATGACCTGTGTCCCCCTGAAATTCATACACTGAAGCCTTAACCCCAGTATTTTGTAACTATATACGAGGTGACGCATGATAAAGAGGACATTAGGGCAGAGACCTAGCCCAGGACAACTCAAGTTCTTTGAAGAGGAAACTTAGAAGCATATAACATACAACAGGAACATGCACACACACACACACACACACACACACACACACACACAGAACACACACACACTTGAGTCTATGGCCAGAAGGTGCCCTGTGGCCACCAAGCAGAGGAATCCCAGAAGAAACCTAGTCTGCCAACACCTTGACCTTGGACTTAACAACCATCAGAACTAAGATAAACAGCTAAGTCCCCAGTCTATAGGGTTTCTTTCAGCAGACCCAGCAACCAAATACAATTCTCATTTCAATACTAACTATATGGTTTAATAAAAAAAGGAGAACGTGTACATTTCTCCCACATGTGCATGAGGAAAAAGGAACAGGTCCAATGAATAATCTGACTCCGATACTGAGAATGAATATTCTTTCCTAACTGCTGCAACAGTTAACCATGAAATCAGATTGTAAGTGGACTTTTGGATTTTACATACCTATATCCTTTCATGAGTAAAGTCACTTAACCACATTACCTCGTGTTTCAACGGCACTGATGCATTTTTGGAGAATCGTGAATCCCATCTTATCCAACTGTGCACCTAAAAGAAGCAGTTATAAAATATTAAGGACCCAAGTACTCACCATTTGTTCTTATAAAAACTGGGAAAAACAGTTTAACTCAATCCAATTCTTATTTCTCCATTAAGAAAAAAAAAAGGCCATGTATTTCCCATGTAAAGGATATAACTGTGAACTTCATACACTTAAAAGATCACCTGCTATACCAGGATAATGTGTAAGTAAAGTTCTGATTTAAAATAATTTAAATTAACTGACACACCTTCTTTTAAACAGTTGGAAAAAAAAGTGACATAAATCTCCAAGAGGTGCCACCTGGAAAAACTCAAGATGTGTTTTCCAAAATATTCTAACAGTAGCCTAGTTAGTGAAAACTACATATATGAATGAATGCTCTTAAAATATTACTTGAGTGTCTAAGAATATAAAGCCTTTTTTAACACAGTAGAGAAATTTTTTAGAAAATCTTTAGGAAACATTTGGGCAATGAGATTTAATTAAAATTTTGGTATTTTACACCACGCTTCAAGCTTTTTAAAATAATATTTATTTTCAAAGTAAATGAAAAACAGATGACTCGTGGCAGAGCTGATCATTTTGAAAACATGACTTTATAGTTTTCCTAATCTAGATGCTGGCCTATGAATAGGCTGACACATTTGTTCACATCCTGATGAAAGCCAATTCTTGATTCCATTAAATTAAGAAAAGCTGCTACATTTAGGACCCGGAGAACTTAACACTAAACCTTGGGCTTTCAATGGGGATGCAGACAAGGCATGTATCAACTTACAACACCCATAATGCTAGGCTTGAGCAGAGTTTCCTTGGGTGCTGATTTACTCTTTCAGAATCCACTAAGTTTTGTAAAACACAAGTGTTTCTTTCTGTTTAGCAAAACCATACCCCCCAAACAAAGCACATTTCAACTTTTCTGTGATAAACAGCAAGAAGTAGAGAAGTGAAAGAGCAGAGAAAAAGAGAAGGGAAAGAAAGAGAAAGGAGGTGAAGGAAAGAGGAAGCATGCAGAAGGGAGGAGGAGCGAGGTGAGAGGGGTGAACAGGCGTGCAGTGGACATCTGCCTTCCGGGGGGCGCCCTATCCAACCCAGGCTAGAGGAGACGTCTTTTATTCAGCATTGGCACAAGCGATGGCAATTATCAGGGGAATCTATGTTACATAATGCGGTGTTTCCAAACTGTGGCTATCTGATAATGTAACCAGAAGTTCTCCATATATATATATCAAAAAATAAATTCAGCTGGGCATGGTGGCTCAAGCCTGTAATCCCAGTACTTGGGAGGCAGAGGCAGGAGAAATGCTGAGTACGAGGCTTGCCTGGGCTACATAGTGAGCTCAGGGCCAGACTGAACTGCAAAGTGAGACACTGTCTGAAAATAAATAAATAAATAAATAATCAAAATAAATAAGAAAATTTGTAAACAGCTTAGTCACATCTGTTCACAACTTTATCTTGTATTAGTGAAGAGTGAACAGCCAGGCAGTACTCATTTTCCTCTAAGCACATGCACTACATGTGGAAATCTTCATCCTAGAAGGTAAACACATTTCATTATCTGTTGCTGTTTTCTAATAAGTATCCTTGCTATACTACCTGTAAAAGCCGTAATTGGATACTGTAAAGAGAATGAGAATGGACAAGTGAATGGAATACAGAAGCTGCCAGCTCTAAATGGAGTTGCTTGTGTCAACGCAGAGAAGAGAAAAGAATCCAGGAGGCTGTGATAGGATAGTTTTTGCACATGACTGTCTGAGAACTATCGCAGAAGACTGTTAAAACCATAGGCTTGCAAAGAGACCATAGCAACCGCCTACCAACAACATACACCAAATACAAAAGTACTTTTGCAGGGACTGCCCAACAACTAACTAACTGTTCACCCTCTGGCTAACTCCATTCCTGGATCCAAATTGTGGCCAGAGTTATTGTTTCAAAATGCCTGATGTAATCCCTCTCATTTTTGCCTTTAAAATTTTCTTGGCCTCAACACCTCTGAATATGCCCATGGTGTACTATGGTGTGAATATTCCCACTGTGACGCTCTGCTCTTCCTAAACAAACACCTTTGGAGAATGTGATTATTTTTAATTTAGATTGATAAAGGAGAGGGGGGAGAAGGTTGGAAAACAGAATTTTCCAACTCAACCGATGCCCCAAATTTGTGATGATTATTTATGGCTGAAGGAATATAGCCAACTGCAGTATAGAGAAAAATGCATAGAACAGACGCTCACAGATAAGAAAGGTGAAAGCAGGTAAAAGCACCCAGAATCCTTTGAGGAAATCTCTAGTGATGAGACAGAAGACACGCTCAGTGCGGGAACAGAGAGTTCCCCGAGCAGCATCCTGGCATCCGTCATGAACACAAAATAACACACAAGAAGGAAACCAAACTATCGGTCTTATAAATTAGCACTTACTTCCCTCTGGCCTTGGGAGGATGGATCTATTGAAGCTGTGGAACAGCTAGTGAGAGAGAGAAAGAGAAGGTCAAATGGTATTTTTAACAAAAAATAAAAATGACTCAAACAGGTACACTTCGGACTATGCAAAACAGTCTCTCGAAACGTCCTACTGGTCAGTGTGGTGTCCTGAGGACATTTGGTCTCTGCCCCTGTTCTGTGGTACAAGGTTCCAAAACTCTTGAGATCACCTAATAGGAGAATCTTTCGTTATTCCTGAGGCGACTCCTGGCGTGGAACCGAGTTTCTGCTGAAGAAGTGACCTGGGATTAGGACGGGGACAGACAGCCTCGAGACGGGCCTGGACACTCCGACACCCAAGCTCCCCGAGGGCCCTGCAGGCTAACGCTGGAAAGCTCCCGCCAAGGGAACGCAGGGAGCACAGGGAGCTGCCTGCAGCCAGCCAGTGAGCCTCGCGGGGACGGAGTCCCGGAGGGCCCGGCCCAGCCGCCAGGGGTGTGCAGGACACCCGAACTCTGATGGGCCTCTGAGGACCCCGGAGCCTGCTGCCGCTGACTGTGGGTGGGAGGGAGGGGCGGACGTGAGCGGGTCTGTAAGACACAGGCTGCCGTCCGAGAGCGAGCCGGGCTGGGAAAGCCCGTGTGGTCTGGGTCCCAGTGACCGCGTACGAAGGCACTTTCTCAGTTCGTCGCGGATTACCGCGCGCTCCTGTGCAGAGGGCAACAGCGAGAGGGAAACCCGAACTCTCTCTCTCAAAGAGCGATGCCCAAGAAGCAAAACAAGACGAAGGGGCGACAGTCCTCAAGGGGCTTGCTGAAGTTTATGCCCGTCTAAAAGGAGCCGCCTTACAGTGTAGCTTGACAAAGAAACTACTCTTGGCTCGTCAATAAATTGAGCCTTTTTTCTTATGGTTCCTAAAACCTGCCCATGATTTAAGAAACGTGTCCCTGCCCGTAATCTATGTAACTATTCAGCGGCCCCCTCAAGTTACAGCCGGTGCGACATACAAACAGGATTGGTTAATTAGCTTACTGAAGACTCATCTGCCTCTTATTATCCGTAGTGTGTAAGCAGGTAACCATCCGGGTCGGGCTGTACTGACCTACAGTAAGCCTGTAACTGGAATTACAATCAGCCCTTGGGAACCAACGGAGTTAGTAAGTCCAGGGTCCACTGTTTCTCTGGAATATTGAGGCGGTAACTCTGAGCGGCCTCTAAAAATTCTGCTGGCTCATTATTTACAAGACGTACAGCACGTGAAAAAGACACGCAGTACGTGACTCGCGGCTCCGCAGCTCCTCACCCCAGCTCCTCCGCCGCAGCAAAGTGCGCGGTGCTGACGCAAACCGACCCGTCCCTAGCGCCACCCGTAGGCCCTGCTCTCCAGTGTCTCTGAGCCCCGCAGAGGACACCCCTCTCCTACCTTTCACATCACGTGCTTTCCTTTATTTCTCAAACCTCCAGGAATGCCAAGTGCTTATCCACCCCTGGGTACCTGCTCTGGCAGCTGACTGGCTGGGGGGGGGTCATAATACTTCATGCAGACTTTACTCTAGTTGATTCCGTGGTATTTTCAATGATTTTCCTCACTAAATCCCTCGCTCATTATGTAATCTACACTCTCAACTCCCAAAAGCCACACGTCCATAGAAATGGAAACTGCTTGGACAAAGCGGCAACAGACAGAATCCAGGAGCCAGCAGACCTGTCTCTCTGCCTTTCATTTATTCCTCAAAGTAACAGGAAAGCCAAGCGTGAAGGCTGTCATCCCAGTACTTCCAGAGGCTGAGGCAGGAGCACTGCCAGTTCAGGCTCAGCTTGGGCAACTTGGCAAGACCGACACTCAGTAGAAAATACAAAAAGGGGCTGGGGATGCAACGCAGTGCAAAGGCCCTGGGGTTCACGGATCATGAAAAATCCAAACTAATGCCACGTCAGTCAGGTGCGCTGCTGCTGCTAGCCTGAGCCGAATCACGGAGCAGCTCAATGTTTCCAAGACGAGCTCAAATACCATTTGCAGCAGGGAACTTGTGGCAAACACTGTAAACCAGAAACAACACAGAGATGAACAAGCCAGTGGTGCAGGATGTGAAATGAGGCTCCACAGCTGACGGTTCTTACAGCTTCTCTTCCACCCAGCGCTTCCAGCCACTGCCGCCGCTCCTCCTCCGAGAAGGCCTGCACGGTCAAGGGCGCCCCGGGCCTGGAGGACAGCAGCACAAAGCGAGTCAGCCAAGGCGCTCAGCAAAGCCTCCTCCTCCCCTCACAAGGGCTCTGGTGAGGAGTCTTTCTCTTTTTCAAATGTTGAACAGTGGTAAAATACACAGAACTTAGAATATTACTTATACTTAGATCTTCATCATTTGTGCACCACAGGACAGTGGAATTAAACGCATTCACACTGGCCTGCAAGCCTCACCACACCCCCACGTCCCCCACTAAACAGTGACTTCCGTCTCCCAACATCTTAGCCCTCCATAGTCACCATTCTACTTTCTACTCTCTCAACTGGACAGAGGTAACTGGAATCTCAAGGGTATTTGCCTTTGTGACTGGCTTATTCCACTTAGCATCATCTATTCAAAACTTACCCTTTATGGAACTTGAATCAGCATTTTCTTCCCTTTTAAAGCTTAATAATATTCTACCATATACATATGTATCACTTTCCATTCACGCACTGATGACACTCAGGTCACCTGTACATTTTGGGTGCTGAGAACAACAGGCATCGAGGTGTCTACTTGAGTCCCTACTTTCAGTTCTGCTGAGCGTATGCCCAGGGGTAGAACTTCTGTGCCATTAGGGTGTATCGATATGGATCTGCAGACTCGAACATGCAGAAGAAAGCGGCTTCCTATGATATGTCACTGTGCAAACTAGAGCAAGGTACCGAGACATGCACATGAGAAGGGGCAAACTCCGAACACTGACACACTGCGCGTGGGGAGGCACAGGAACTCTTCGTCGGTGATGTGGGCGTGCAAGCTGGAACAGACACTCTGCAAGAGCCCGGTGACCTTTCACCAAAGCTCAAGGACCACAGAAACCCAACACCCATGTCGTTGATACAGTGTTCACCCAAAGTGGTTGAAAAAATATTCACACAAAGCCGGGCGTAGTGGCTCACGCCTGTCATCCCAGCACTCGGGAGGCAGAGACAGGAGGATTGCTGAGTTTGAAGCTTGTCTGGGCCACATAGTGAGCTCAGGGCCAGCCTGAACTACAAAGCGAGACCCTATCTCAAAAAAAGAAGAAGGAAAAAGAAAATGTAGTGGACTGTTGAGATAAGACAAATATAAAGTTAGCAGAAAGCAAAGTTTTACAACAAAGTCTTACATTAGTCACATTTAAATAAAGGCCACTAATCATCACTCCTTAGAAAAGCTGAGTGAAGGACATTAGTAACGCCACTGAGGCTGAGTCAGGACAGAGTGGGTTCAGATGTGCGGCTCCTACCGCCACCACTGCTTTTGCACACTGCACTGGCCAGACTAAGTGCAGACCGAGCACCTACTATGTGCCACACGCAGTGTTAACTCTGATCCATCTGTGACATGCTGTGAGCCAAACCAACTCGATCAAGACAGAAGCAATAATATAGACTTCATAAAGGAAAATGAGCCAGGTAAGACACCAAGCTGCCAACAAGGTCCTTCTATACTTAAAACCATAATTGGTACGTATGGAAGATAAGGTTGGAATTGAAACTGGCAGGAGGACACATCATAACAAGTTGTTCTTAAATGAGCACTTCAACCACTTTTCATTAAAACAAGCAATGGTGATACACCTTAGGCACTGTATTAGGCCCAAGTATGAGAAGAATTATCTTTATTCTACACTTTATTCCCATCCATGAATTATCTTTAAATTACAACTTACAGTTCTCTCTAACCATGTACAAAATACATGTTTTCCCTGTATTTTACTTGATAGACCATTGAGCTTTTGATATCAAAAAATAGCCAAAAGAGATACAAGTGAAGGCAGACATTCAGAAGTATAATGAGGCATTAGTATAAGTGTAGGCGTTGCTAGACGAGGATAAGCAGCTACCAAAACGATGCTGGTAACAGGAAATTGCCAGTGCTTGTCTAAGAGGAATGCTGAAAGGAGACAGGAAAAACCAAACCTGCATATTACAAATCCCACACTAAATTTTATTAAGAGAAGGGAAAAGTGCCAAAGCTAAACAAAAGACTTAAAGGTTACAGAAAAGTACCAGTTATAATCAACTTCCCTCAAGAGTTTCTGGAGAAAATAAACAAAGTACAATTCCATGAATCATACATTTTCCAGAGATCTTAAATGAATGTTGTC
>PVIC010044227.1:0-15070 GCA_004025085.1 Thryonomys swinderianus
ATACTCTTATGATGAAAACTTTCTCCCATTGTAGGTTTTCTTGAATTTTCTGTTGGGAAATTTAGATACTTCCAACTCAACAGGCCCTTTCCAGAGGAAGCCATTTTGCGTCACATTTCAAGCAACGTGACTTTTCTCATATTCCAGATCCACACACAGTATCAGAACACCACAGTTTCGTATTCAAGGGTAAGTACAAAGAATTATTTCAGGAAAAAAAAATCATTTGATATGTTTGGTATTTTTTTTTAGTGTAAGCATTAGAATTTCTTGTCTCTTTATAACTTTGTGATTTACTTTTTTTTTTTTTTTTTTTTTTGAGACAGGGTCTCGCCTTGTAGTTCAGGCTGGCTCTGAGCTCACTGTGTAGCCCAGGCAAGCCTTGAACTCAGCAATCCTCCTGTCTCTGCCTCCTGAGTGCTGGGATTACAGGCATGAGCCACCACGCCCAGCGTGTTTTACATTTTTAAAGAAATCAAGATTGAATCTTGTCAAGTTAGTGACAGGCTGGGCAAGGTGTCAACCTCAGGCCTTTCTTGAGTTGTGGTAGCCTGTGGCTTAGAGATAGAAAGCCAGGCCTTCAGAGAGGCCCCCTGTGGAATTCCCTGCCCTTAGTTTTCATGATGATTTCATTTTCTTGCTCTATGGAGGCCTTAATGATTTTTTACCTGAGAATACATTGTAATGTATTCCTGTTGTTGTCTAGTGAGTGCTGTAGTTTATTAAAGGCCCTTGGGGTCAGCCTTATTCTTTGGAGCCGCACATGCAAACAAGCAATTATAGCAGTTCATTCCAGGTTTGTCAGCACCGTCAAGGACACTGTTCAGTAACTCTTTAAGGGTAACCTCAGCTTTGGAAAGTTTTGTAAATGCTTTGGATTAGGAGATGATAAGATTCTGCCACTCATGATAGTCGTTTATACATGTATATACATTTAGCCTATATCATCCTTTAGACTAATGGATGGATTTCACTCTTGATCAAGTTATATTTTTTGTTTGATCTAAGCTGATCACAATATTAGGGAAGTTGGTCAACAAAGCTATCTTTACTCAAGTCATATGTAGTTCTATAGGCACTAATCATACTATCTTTCTACTAAATGTTTGGTGTTTTTTATTCCTGCTTTCCTATCCTTACCATGAAGGTTTTTAAATTGTGTATGTAACCAAAAGAAATTTTTTTTTTTTTGAGATAGGGTCTTGCTTTGTAGTTCAGGCTGGCCTTGAGCTCACTATGTAGCCCAGGCTGACCTTGGACTCACAGCAGTCCTGCTTCTGCCTCCTGAGTGCTGGGATTACAGGTGTGAGCCACCACGCCTGGCACTGTGTGGTATGTGCTACTGGGGATCAGACACCAGAACCATTGAGCTAAATTCCCAGTCCCAAACTCCTAGTTTTTGTTTTGTTTTGTTTTTTGAGATAGGGTCTTGCTTTGTAGCTCAGGCTGATCCTGACCTTACTAGGTAGCCCAGGCAAGCCTCGAACTCAGCAATCCTCCTGCCTCTGCCTCCTGAGGGCTAGGATGACAGGCATGAGCCACCACGTCCGGCATTGTGGTATGTGGTACTGATTGCTGGTAGGCATGAGTCACCATGCTCAGTATTGTTGTATGTGGTTACTGGGCATCAAACCAGGAACCTTGCACTTGCTAGGCAGGCACTGGAACCACTGAGCTAAATCCCTAGATACTCCTAGCTCTTTGGAAACAATATCTTCATCCATGGTCACCCCACTGTGCAGTAGCACCAGAACTTCTTGCTCCCACCTGACTCTAACCCAGTGTCTGTTGACCAACCTCTTCCCACCCTTCTCTTCCTTCTATTGTCCCTAAGCTCTGGTCCTCAGAGCTCTCAACTTTCGCATCAGCTTTTTTTGTAGATTCCAGTGGTACTTACTTCCTGTGCCTGACTTTTTTCACTTAATATAATGATGCCCATTTTCACCCATGTAAGACAGCAGTGAAGACAAGAGAGAGAGTGTGGGCAGAGGCATTTACATAACTGAGTGCTTGCTGTGTGGTAAGCTAGTTGTTCTAAAGTTTCTAAGGTCAGAGACTGCCCAAATCTAGGGACTATTTCCCAGGGAACAGAGGTAACTTTAATTTCATGGGGTCCTGTGTATGTATATAATCTCATGGGGACCTCCAGACACTCAGTGGGACTCTCTGGGCCCTGTTTGGAATCCTTATGTTTGGCTTTCCATGTCGTTAATTCTCACAATAGCACAACGAAGTAGCTACAGTTCCTATTTCTACATCAGAAACCTGAGTCTGGCTAGAGATGTCAGCACAACTAATAAGTGACAGAAGGGCCCGGATGAATCAAATCTTGGGCCTTGGTCTCCATGGAGCAAGAACCTTAGTTGTCTAAGGAATCCTGGATTTCATTTCTTGGGCCCTCTTTAGTTCCCGCTGTTTGCACTGCGTAGAAGATGCTGACCAGACTACGCATGGCTCTGAAAGCTCTGAGGTATCTCGGTGAAGACAGTAGTTTCTGTTTCCTGTGCCTTTCCTGAGGTACAGAGGCACAGTTGTTTATTTTCTTGTTGAGTCATCATGGTAGTTGATTCTTTGAGGCCATTAACCCTATGGTTAGTCAAGTCTTGCTTCATCCTTGTCAAAGGGAAACGGGTCCATCCTTTCCTCTTCCCATTTTCTTACCTTTATAAGGACACTGAGTCTGTTCTCTCTTAGCTCAGCATTTTATTATCCAAAGAGCTTTAGAGATAGCAGGTATGAGGGATTCTAGAAGGGAAGGGCACGAGAAAGGATTAGGAAGGGCCATGAGGAAACTTTTCAGGATAATGGATATATTCACTATCTTGAATTGGTGGTGGTTTCCTAGGTGTCTAGATGTATCAAAACTTATCCCTTCTCCCTCTCCCGCCATGGATTGGTATTAGAAAGTGGGCCTGTAGGAGGTGTTAGCTCACAAAAGCTCTGCCTTTGTAAAGTTAGTGCTCTCATAGAAGACAACCCAGAGAACGCCCTCTCACCCCTGCCACATGAAGACATAGCTAGAAGTTGGCAGGGTGCCGCCCAGAAGATGGCTCTGAACTTGACCATACTGGCCTTCTGATCTCAGACTTCTAGGCTCCAGAACTGTAAGGTATAAATTTTTATTGCTTATAAATTGCCTGTTTATGGCACTTTGGTATAGCAACTCATGCTAAGACAGTCACACATTTGAAAGAGTTCTCCTGTGTGGAGGTGTAGGCTGTAGGAACCTAGGGATAACAAGAGTTCTTTAATTATTGAAGGAAGTGCTATTCTTCTCCTCCCCTTTTGTTTTGAGACAGTTTGGAATGGGACGTGCATACTTGACTACCTCTGTCATATATACGTTTTCCCCCCTTCCCTAGGCATGATGACTTTTCTTCTTTTTTTTAAATTGAATTCTTTATTGGTACAATTTATATACATCTCACAATCACATATAACATTGGGGAATTTGTACCAGTGTATGACACAAGTTAATTCTCATTTTTACCCATATCCTTACCCACCCACAACTCCCCACCCCCTTTATACGTACTCTTTTATTTTCTTTCTGAATCATATTTATTCCTGACTTTTCTTCTTAATTGTAGACTCTCCTTCCTAGTACTTCAGCTGCAGGCAATGACCGAGGACTGGTTTCCATTCTGAGGCCCGAGCAGAGTATGTGCACTTGGTATCTGGAGTCTGCAAATGGAAACCCAGTCCGAAGTGTGGCCATTCCACTGTCCTACTCAGAAAGAGGTAACCTTTCTGTCTTTGACTCCCTGTTACTCTGCGGACCGTGAGGTATGTTTGGGGAAATGGAAGGGAAGTCATCATACTGAGATTGCTTCCAAGTGCAACTTATGTAATCAGAAATGTTTTTGTAGCAAGGGAACCCTAGAGGCATCATAATTGAAGTGACTCAGGTAGTGACTAAAATCATTTATTCACTCGTAAACATCTAAGGATCCTTTGGAAGAGCAGTAACGCAACTTCTTAACTTTTTAGTTGTTAACCTGGGCATGAAGTACAAAGTGATGAAGAAGAGTAGAGTGTTTGGAAATGGTGGAGCAGGGGTCGTGGCCGGAACCATCGTGTGAAAGGCTTTACGCACAGTTTGTGGTTGGTTTTCACTCCAGCCTGAGGCCTGTTCTCAGGAATCCTGGGGGTTTCAGGCAGAGCAACGATGTGGTTGGTTCATTTCATCTCTTTGGAAGCTCCCTGTAGAAGCAGTGAGGGAGTGGGACTGAAGAAGCCACAGCACGGCCCGGACTCAGCACAGTTCTGAGGAATCGAAGTGAAAAACGAGGCTCTGAAGAGAGGTTACAAGCGAGGGTGTGGAGAAGAGGGCCTGGGTTGGGGATGTTTGGAAGGTAGGCTGGCCAGTGATCGTGGTTATGATAAAGAGATGGGGCGGGGTGCTTCCTATTTGGAAGCCTGGAGGTAATGATGCAAAACAGGCATAGGAACAGGGTTGTGGGGCTGGATGGAGAGGGTGGTGAGTTGAGGCTAGGACATGATGACTCTAAGAGGCTTGTAGGGCATCTGGATGGAGGTCCACAGCGGCCAGTACAGGCTTGGAGTGGACGAGTGGTGTTAGATGTTCAACTGAATAGAAAAGCCATGGCTGTGAGATTATTCACGCAGGTGCTGAGAGATTTAGGGGGCAGAATCCTAGCACATAACTGTCTTAGTGCGTGCTGCGTGTCAGGCAAGTTTCCGGTGGACGCTTAATGCTGAGGAAGAGTTGCAAGACTGCAGAGTCCTAGAGATAGGAAAGCCGTGAGGTCCTGCCTTCATAAGCAGCAGGGAAGAGTAGATGAGAGAGGGAGGTGACCAGAGGTGTCCACATGGTAGACCAGGGAGAAGTCAGTGGATGCCTTCGATGGGAGCCATTTTAGAGACATAGTAGTGATAAAAAGTTACACTGGTTGAGGAGTGAAGATGAAGGGTGGAAATTTACACTACTATTAAAGTTCGGGGGTAAAACCAAGAAAAGGAGCAATAGGTAGTAAACTGAAGAATTGGGGGGAAATACGTCATCTATAACTGAGGGTTAATTACTGGGCATTGAACTCTGGACATTATGCTTTCATGGCAGGTGCCAGAACCACTGAGCTAAATCTGCCCCCCCCCCAAAGCCATAGATTTTAGGCTTCTATTAAGGAAAGTACATGATGAAAGATTACAAACTGTGGAGCTTCAACTGGAATACAGAGTGATAGACATTTGAAAGTACAGGAAAAGGAGAATATAAAAGACCTCAACATTTGAGGAAGAGAGTGCATGATATTGAAACATGTATGCTCATGACATATTCCATCTCAACTAGAGAGACCCACAACCAGAATTCCAAGATGGCGGAAACTAAAGCCCAAGTGCAGGAATGACTGGATGGATGCATGTATAAAGTTGTGGTCTTTTAGATCTTTAAGCTGGTTTACTTGCTCTGTCTGTGGTCAGCTTCTGCCCTTGAGCAGACTATATATGGTGCTTCATGTGGAGCTGAGATAATGTCAAGTGACTTTTAAAAATTTTTGCCATTCTTACAGGTCAAGACTAGGATTCCTAAGAAGAAAACAAGAGCTCTTTTAGCCATATTATTAATGTAAACTAAATGGCCAAAAATTATCTTGTGTTTAAATATCCAAATGCTATTCCCCAAAATGGTCTTCGGTCTTCTGTTTTACTCCTTTGTGCATACCTGTGCTGTTCCAGGAGTGGGGATAATACCATCTTTCTCAGTTGAAAGAGGCATGTAAAAAGTGGACATTTTCCTCTCTTACCAATGGAGTTCCTTTTCTCTTTGACAATGTCTCCCCTACCCCCGTATTCATAGAATTTAGGCTTTTTCTGAGGTCACTGACCCCACCATACAGTAAAAGCTTTTCCCTCAAGGAAATGCACAGATTCAGCATTTGGCATACAGTTCTGGAGTGTTCATGTAGTTCCTGAAATCTACTTTTGAATACCAGTTTAAGAATCTGTTTTTTGTAACGTTTTTAACTGGGAGAGCAGAGATTGCAAAGCATAGACCACCAGTGAAATCCACCTTGCTGCCTGTCTTTGTGCATAAAGTTTTATTGAAGCACAGCTATGTCCTCTGGGGTGGGGTTCGTTGTCATGGAGACCTGCTGACCTGTGAGGTCTAAAATGGCCTTTTATAGAAAAGGCTTTCTGTCCCTTAGTCTAGGCCCTTAACTTTACTCTCAGTTACCTTTAGTCTCTTTAACCTCAGTGTACAAGCAATTCTATCTTTAATATTTAACTTCTTCAGGAGAAGTTCTCGTTAAAAGTTCCAGGGGTTTTTTTTGCTCTTGATTTGGAGATGTAAGAATTCTTTATGTAATAACTTCCCTGTTTTTCATCCAGATCCTATTCCTGGAGGCTGTAATTTGGAGTTTGATTTAGAAATTGATCCCAACATTTACTTGGAGTATAATTCCTTTGAAACAACTATCAAATTTGCCCCAGCAAACCTAGGCTATGCGAGGTATGACTGTCTCCCATCTCCTAAAATTGCTTTTAGAGTATTCATGACTCTTGTGTAAATTCAGAAAATCCTAGTTCTCTGTAGCAAAATTGAATTGCTTTTAAAAGTTGAGGGAATTAGTATAATCTAAACCTCATTACTAGTATTTAACTGTCACTTATAGCTAATATTTTACTTGCCCCAAATTTTTATGAACTCTATTTGAAAAGCCAGATTTGAGTTTGTTATGAGCTTGGAAGTTGGAGGTACATCTTAGCTTTTGTTTTGTTTTTTTGAGATAGGACCTCCTCACTTTGTAATGTAGACTGGTATTGAACTCATTATGCAGTCCAGGCTGGCCTTGAACTCCCTGTGAACCTCTTCTTCCTGAGGGCCTGGATTTTAGGTGTGCCCTACCATGCCCGAGCCACTAGTTCTTATAAAGCACTTTAAATGTAGAAAGCCCCTATTACCCCTGAAACACCTGTATGTTTTATAAGGATTATTATTACTTAAATGAAAACTCTGCTTCAGTTTCTACTTTAATAATAGTGATAACATTGAATAACATTTGAATTCTCCCTGGCATCATTCACAACACTGAGGGCTATATGTTCTATGTCATTTCATCCTAACAATTTTCTAAAGAAAGGACAATTGCTCTTAAGTTACAGACATTCTGTAAGGATTATCAAAGTGACTTGCCCATATGCACGTAGTTACCAAATGGCAGTGGAATCTGGTTATTTAACCACATTTGTTTCTGTGTGTGTCTTAGTTTGTGTTGCTATAAGACAATATAAGAGGGCGATCAATCTTCTGAACTTCCTAGAAAGGGGGGTGGCGAGCTGTAAAAAAGAAAGACAATAAACACATAGGAAATTTCATAATAGATCAGGACCAGGAGCTCAGTGCCTCACAGTGGACCAAGACAGAGAGCTTGGGGCCACACAGTAATTGGAGGGAGTATCGGGTGACTCAGAGTGGCAGTAATCCTGTGTTAATGAGGGTCTTAGGTTGATGAGGAAGCAGAGATGGCAAAGCATTTTTACAGTAATGGGTGGGATAAGGAATCTGTCCTTCCTCCAAGTGAAACCTTTCTCTTTTTTTAAATTATTGCTTGGTTCTCAAAGAACCAAGATGCTTTCAGCTGCTGTAATCTTGCCCTGGAGCAGCACAGCATCACGGAAGTAATTGAGGCCTGGATTTGTGACCAGAAGCAAAATGGAGTTATGTTTCTGCATACCATAGCTGGCTGTTGCTCTTGGGCAAGAAGACATTGGGCCTTAGACAGATTTAATCATAATTTAATTATGAAATGATTGTTTTCCAAAATTACATAGATTGGCTCTCAACCAATCTAGGTTAATTTTCTGGACTGGTCAGATTTCAGCTGTTTTGAGTTTTGTAATATTTGTGTAGACTGTATCAGTTGAGCATCCCTAATCTGAAAATCCAGACTCAAGTTTTTGAAGTGTCTTAAGTGTATTTGTACATTTCAGATTTGGGGGTTGAGGGTGGTAAATGTGTACCATAGAGTGGGCAGGTTACAAACAACAGAAGTTGATGCCTTGTAGTTCTGGAGGCTGAAGTCCGCAGTGAGGATGCCCGAACCGCTGGGCCTGGGGGGACTCCTCTTGCGGGGTGCACACTTCTCCCTGTATCCTTAAAAGACAGAAGGAGGACCTGAGAGCCCTCAGGGGGTCTCTGATGTGAGGGCACTAATTCCACCCTTGAGAGTTCCACCCTCATGACCTGATTATCTTTCAAAGGCCCTTCCTCCTAAGGCCCCCACGGTGGGCATCAACTCAGAGCAGGAATTTTAAAGGAGCACTTCATTTAGTCTATAACGGTGTGATACTTCTCTCCAGAATACCACTTATGCCCTTGCAAAAGGTGGACTGTTCAATTGGAATCGTTGCTACAGAAGTTTGAAACTCATGCTGGGGCTGTAGCCCAGTGGTAAAGCGCTTGCCTAGTATGCTGAAGGGCCCCAGTTCTATTCCCAGCAATGAAAAAAAAAATTTTTTTTTTTTTTAAAAAATCAGAGCTTTTGGTTTCTTTCGATAGATGGGACTTGCACCACACAAGACTGATGTTGTGCTTTCTTGGCTGACCTTAGAGATGCATCCCCTCTGCCGTGTGATGCTGGGACGGGCCAGGAGTCCCGGTGGAGGCTGCGGTATGATGTGTATCAGTATTTTCTGCCTGAGAATGACCTCGCAGAAGACGTCCTGCTGCAGCATCTGCAGCGAATGGCCCAGGTGTCCCAGGTGAAGGCCAATGCCGCGAAGGTGAGCCCAGTGTAGGTGTGTGTGGCTAGACCCTGAGATACCTGTGTAGGAGGTGGGGAGGGGAGAAGCTACCAGAAGCTTATTTCTTTACTATTTTCTTGACGTTTGGGGCATATTCACATTCTTCTTCTTCTTCTTTTTTTTTTTTTTTTTTTTTTTTTTTTTTACTGTGTTTTCATTGTGAGAGTCATTGCTAGTGGCATCCCCAAAATGATGCTGGCCTTTGGGGAGATACGTGTAAGTTATATTTTCCTTGCTGCTATATCTATGACCTTGCAATTTTGAAAATAGATGGAAGTGGTGGTGATTTTCTATATACTCCAGTAGTTACTGGCTACAAACTTTTGGAAAGTATGAAAGTTACAGTATTTTTTAAATAATAACAAGAAACTGCTTAGGGATATACCATTAACATTAGTATGGGAACTTAAGTTTACATCCAACATTTCAGAGCAAACATTTTCTCTGAGCTTTTGAGTCCGTGTGAGCCTTTGCTGTTCTAACTGTTGTCTGCGAACATTGGTACTTTTTTAAGAATTGCAGATTCTTAGGTTCCAACCTGGAATTTCTGGGTCAGAACTTCTATTTTGTTCACACGTTTTATAATCCTCTAGATGGTTTGTGTGAGTCTGAGTTCTGATGCTGTAAGTCATTTCTGTGGAGGGCAGGGTTTTCTCTTTATCTCCCCTGACACACGCCTGATAGTGGGGAGGGGCGTGGGCTGAGATCATTCTTCAGTGTAATGGTTGATGGGTGGAGTTTTTCTAGATTGTTGTGATCCATCCTAAAAAGTTAATAGGTCACTGGATTGTGTACAAAAAAGTGGTTGAAACCAGGTATATGATTCCCCGGGGTCATAATCTGTTGCAGAGCAAGATCACGTTTTTGGTGCTGTCACCTAGAGGACCTCGGAATGGAGACTTGGAAGCAGTCTGTGTAGGCATTTGCCTCTATTTGCCCATATAAACAGCCTCAGACGGTCTTCTGACAAAATGAAATTGGTTGATGGCGTTAGTTACTTTTCTCTCGGTGCTGAGACCAAACTCCTAATACCCAGAGTTAAAGGGGAAGGAGTTTATTTGGTTTACAGTCCATAATCGACTGGTTGCAAGGCAGGGAGGTTTTTAGTCCATAATCGACTGGTTGCAAGGCAGGGATGGCAAACAGGCATGGCACAACATGGCGCGCACAAGGTCGCAAAGGCAACATGGGCCCTTCGCGGAGTCTTCCTGACTCTTTTACCCCATCCAGACAGTGGGGAGTCGGGAGTTGGGTAGTGGTTCAGCAGTCACACACCCTTAATCCCAGCATCGCGTTTTCCAGATTCCGCCTCCTCTGATCATGTGACGCTTTGGGGAGGGGGACATCCAGACTGGAGCAGTAATAGTTGGTGTATACTTTGACCAAAACATGTAATTTAGTATTATATGTCAGTAGGATTGATAATAGAATACTTTAAAAAATTTAAACACTGGGGCCGGAGATTTAGCTCAGTGGTTCTACCGCCTGTCTAGCAAGCACAAGATCCCTGGTTCGATCCCGGTAGCCACAAACAATGATATGATATTGGGCATGGTGACTCATGCCCACCAGCAATCAGTACCGCACCCCACAATGCTGGGCTTGGTGGCTCACGCCTGTCATCCCAGCACTCGGGAGGCAGAGACAGGAGGATTGCTGAGTTCCAGGCTTGCCTGGGCTACATAGTGAGCTCAGGGCCAGCTTGAACTACAAATTGAGACTCTGTCTCAAAAAAAAATTTAAACATTAATGTCATATTACTTTTGACTTTAGGTGGTTACCTTAACAGCTAATGATAAGACAAGTGTGTCTTTCTCCGCCCTGCCCGGACAAGGGGTCATTTATAATGTCGTTGTCTGGGACCCGCTGCTGAACACATCCGCTGCTTACGTTCCGGCTCACACCTATGCTTGCACACTTGAGGCCCTGGAGGGCGATTGCGCTTCCGGTGAGTCCACGCATTTAACCTCGGACTCCATTTCTGCTAGCACAAAGAAGGGTTAAAGAGGCGCTGGCCTGGTTTTTGTGCTTTCATCTGATTCGGGTGTTCCAAGCAGTGAATGTAGCAGTGAGCAAAAACCGAAAGACATATATATTTCAGTATTAGTGAAACAGATGAGAGAGGCAAGATAAATTGATGAAGTATATAATACAAGAAAACCAGGTGAGCACAAAGGAGAAAACGTGTGTCTGCGAGAGGAAACTGGTGGGGGGTGCTTTGGGATAGGATCTGTGGGCATCCTGGGGGTGGTGCCTGCCACGCGGAGGAAGCAGCTGGCTTGCCCCGCTCTGAGGCTGCTGAGCGTCTGCAGGAAGGCAGCACAGCGAACAGCGGGCGGAGGAAGATAAGTCACGAGTGGAGGCGGGGCAGGCAGCTCAATGCGGCCTGCACTTTCATTCCAAAGGAAACAGAAAGACCCTGGGAGGCTCTGAGCAGATGGACCTGTGATCTTGGCACAGTCTGGCTGCGAGAAGACAGAGGCGAGAGCAGAAATGGCAAGGTTGACTTAACCCGGGCTAGAGATGACGGTGGCTTATGGAGCACGTGCCACAAAAGGCAGCACGAGATGTGTGTTTCTGTTCCTGTACGTGGTATATGTTGAAAGAGTTCATCAGAAGAGGCGCAGGAATTAAGAATTTTTCATGGTCTTCACTTTGAGCATACTAGTTAATGTTCTGTGTTTCTTTCTCTTTCTATGTGCAGACGCATAAATACATCGATAATACTTTTTTTAATGTGAACTATTTGAGAGTAAATACCTTGTAGTTTTAAAGACGTCTCTTATTTCCTTTCATAAGCATAGTAAAATGATCAAAATCACACAATTAACTATTAGGTAATACTATGAGGTAAATTACCCATTAGGTAATACTAACATAATCTATAGGTATTATCAAGTTTTACTAGTTGATCCATAATCGATCTCCTTAGAAGCCAAAAGATGTTTTTCTCCTTGTCCCAGGTCCTGTTCAAGAGCCCATGTTGTATTTTCCTGATGCAGCTTCCTGGTCCCCTGTAAGCTGGGACAGTTCCTGGGTCTGTATCTGTCTGTCAAGACACTGACCTTGTTTGAGGAGTTTACGGAGGTCATTTCCTGAGCTCCTTTGGTGTTTCCTGGTGTTTAAAGTCCTGTGTTCAGGTAGGAGGACAAAGGAAGTGACGTTGGAGACTTCTCTCTGTATATTTGTCCATTACTAGTGGTGCGGATCGTGATTATTTGGTTTAGTGGTGTCTGCTGGATCGTTTTTTCTTTTTTAGGTGTCTTTTGGGTGATAATTTGAGGGCCTGTCAGTCTCATCCTCGGACTCTCACTCGCTGGTTTCAGAACCTAGGGATTTTTGCCCGAAACGCTCATTACCAGGTGGTCACCAAATGATATTTCTCTGTTTTTATCCCAGAGTGTCCCACCTCTGACCAATGAGTGGCCAACGGGTGCGTTTTGAAATAGGACACGGTGAGGGATTGGGTGGGGGCTTGCGGGAAAGCTGTGGGAAGGGTGACTGTAGCTTTCTGGCCCGAGTAAGTAGGGAGGAAGCTGCCGCTCATGGAAGTGAAAGTCGCAGGAGCGGGTTTGGGAAGAGCATATCCAGAGTTCAGTTTGGATGTGCTCAGTTGGAGAACCCTGGTGAGCCTTCAAATGCAGATGTTTATCTGATAAATGGTCAGTTGCATCCGCTGGAATTCAAGGGAAGGTCTGGGCCAGAGATTATCTTGGAAGCCATCAGACTAAGTTTGTAGTCATTGGCTGGATGGTTTCCCTTGTGAAATTAGTACGTAGGGGATAGGAAGGCGTTCCAAGCGTGAGCCTGGGGTGCCTCTGTGTGCAGAGCTCAGAAAATGGAAGGAGATCCTGCTGAGGTGGCTGAGAAAGGGCAGCAGAAGAGGTAAATGGAAGGTGGAGAAGGAATTCAAATAGTGCTTGGAAGGAGTGTGCGTGCTTTAAGAATAGTCTCTTGGTTGTGCTGTGCTGGGGATTGGGGTTGTCTCGTCTGCTAGAGCTATGTCCCGGTGTTGAAGAAAACTGATGAGACTTGTTAAAACAGAACAGGGGAGACTTCAAAGGGAGGAGTGTCGCAGGGGGCAGAGAGAGGGCACTCAACTTCAAACACAGCACAGGCGAGTAGGAATTTATAGCTCAGGGTAAGCACCAAGGGCTAGGAGATGACTCAGAGAACAGGAGGGAGCGGGGGATTCTGTCTACACTGAACTAACAAGATTCTGCTGAAACAGGCCAGCGCGGTACAGTATCACCCAGGGAACAGCGGAGGAGAAACTGATCAGATAGGGAGGCTGATCAGATAACGGGGCAGGAGGCCTCGCTAATCTGTTGGATCGGTTTTTGCTGAGTTTTACCCAGAAGTGCACAGATGGGCCTGTGCGAGGGTTCAGGAGCCCGACTGAAGTGCGGTCACTGGAGGACTGTCAGCACCCTGCCCTCCACTGCTAACTGCTTCAGGTCCTTCAGAAGTGTAGCCAAGAGACCGTGGCAGATATGAGCATGTTTTGCTTTTTCGTGGTATTAGGGATTAAAAGCGGGGTCTTCACATTGAGCTACATCCTCAGCTTGTTTTCTGTTTTTTAAAATTTTGAAACGGTCTCACTAAGTTGCCTGGGCTGGTCTCACATTTGGGATTCTCCTGACTCAGCCTCCCAAGTGCCGGGATACAAGTGTGCCCCACCACACTCAGCTTCCCTGTTGTCTTTTGTCTTAGTGGCTTTTCATCCCTAGGGCAGTTTAAAGGAAGATAAGTTCCCTTTGCCTCCTGTGTCAAGCGGCTGGCTCCTAGGCCTGATGGGATGGGGGAGGCCAGCTGCTCATGGCACAGTAGCAGAGAAGCAGAGGCCAAAGGTAGACGCGGAGAAGGGATCTGGATTCTTCCAAGCCAAACCCAGGTGCCGCACCACTCCTGACCAGACCTCACCTCCTAACAGCAAGTTAGCTGTCAGCCCCAGTAATCCAGTCACCCTCTAAAGCCCCGTCTTTGAGCACAGGAAGCTTGAGGACTTCTAGATATGCACAAGAGCCCATTTTAATTAAAACTTAGCCTCTGTCTCATCACTTCTAGTGAATCTGTGGTTAAAGACACTAAATTGGACTGTCTGCTGTCCTATTTCATTCACTCCTTGTCTCTGTTGTCCCCCAAAGTGACTGCCTGTTTTTTCTCTTGTGTTATTTCTAGATTTTACTTCTTCTGAAACCTTCTCTCATTGTACTTGAATACTTTCTTGTCTCTCCTTTCTGGTACTGTAAGAGATCATATTGAGAGCTCCTCTTTGGTGAGATGGAAGAATAGCTAACTCTGTGTAGTTTTTATTGGGTTGAAATAACACTTGTGCCAGATTTTCAGTTAAAGAAGTTACCCCACTGGACTCCATGTTTTCAATATAAAAATTAAGTCCCAGGGTGATAATCATCTACACAACTAACATAAACAGAATCTGGCATTTTAATCACTCACGTAATCTTTCACTGGGCTCCTGATTCTCAGACAACCTGATATATAGGCACATATTATGCCTTGAAAAAAATCTCATCTTTCAGCTTATATTTCGTACTTAAGTATATGTCTTTGTGATGCCTCCATCTGAGCTTTCTCTTGGGGGTGGGAGGTAACTGGTGATTGAACACAAGACCTTCATACTGAGCTATATCCTAACCCCTTTTTATTTCTTGAGAAAGGGGGTCTAAGTTTGTAAATTATGCATGATGAACTTGAACGTGGGATCCTTCTGCCTCAGCCTCCCCATGTGCTAGGACTGCGCAGAGTGCACCACCACAGCATTACCCCAAAGCAATATGGATTTATAAGACTGGAAGTAATTTGTACATGTATGATTTATAGTGTTATGAAATGTGAGATGAGGTTTTTTTTTTTTGTTTGTTTGTTTGTTTTTTTTTTTGCTTTTTGAGACAGGGTCTCGCTTTGTAGTTCAGGCTGGCCCTGAGCTCACTATGGTGCCCAAGCAAGCTACCGCGAACTCAGCAATCCTCCTGTCTCTGCCTCCCGAGTGCTGGGATTAGAGATGAGGTTTTTTTTTTTAATTGTGGAGAGCAGTGAGCCTTTGTTTATGAATTAGTGCACATTTACAATTTTAATTTGTGGCTGTCACTGTTTCTGCTGCCACCTCCCTAGCTTCTCTGTCTTTAATTATTGGATTTTTTTTTTTGAGACAGGATCTCGCTTTGTAGTTCAGGCTGGCCCTGAGTTCACTATGGAGCCCAGGGAATCCTCAAACTAATAGCAATCCTCCTGCCTCTGCCTCCCGAGTGCTGGGATGACAGGCATGAGCCACCACGCC
>PVIC010044228.1:0-15098 GCA_004025085.1 Thryonomys swinderianus
ATGGATATTTCTAGGTCAATCTAAAATCCAAATCTGACTAGAATGTTAATCACTCCATAGTTATATAGGCTCTTTCCAGAATGGTAAGGGTGAGCTGCATGGGCCTAGTTAAATTTAAGTTAATTACAATGAAATAAAACTGAAAATTAGTTTCTGAGTCTCTAAGCACGTGTCAGGTGCTGTCACTCACAGCTATTTGTGGCTGCCCCATTGAGGCAGTGCAGATACAGGCCGTTTTTCTTCCCTGCACAAACTCCAGTTATGAAAACTTGTACTCACCGTCCTGAGTTCTGCATCACCTGGTCCTCTCTGGCCTCTCCACCTCCTCTGACATGAGTGGTCACAGAATTGAGTTCCTTTGAACCTGCTGTTGCATTGTTTCATTTCCTTGAACAGCTACCATTTTTTTCAACCTTATTAGACTCCCCTATTCTTGAGTCAACCTCTATGTCAAACTTTATTTCACAGGAAAGTTGCTCCAAGAACTTGTCTAGATTATCCCAGACATCATCCACATGTCACATATGTGTGTGTGCATGTGTTAGTAGATGATTCCCTTTCAATTTTTAGCTAAAAACCTACATATGCATGTATCACACTGTTTTATTATTGACTTCTCTCACTTCAGCTCAGCACTTTTCAACTTGAGCATTATTGATATTTTAGCTCGAAAATTTTTTGACTGGGGAAGTAGGGAACTGTGTTCTGTGTTGTAAGAGATATTTAATAACAGCCCCATTCTCTACCCACTACATGTTAGTAATCTTTTAGTCTTGACTATCAAAAATGTTTTCACACATTTTCAAATGTCCAGTGTTAGAGAATCATGATTCTCAGTCTGAAGTCCCATAAGAAGAGTCTGTCAAAGGCTGTGAGACACTTGGAATCTATAGTACCTTGAAGCTTACCATGCCTTGTTGGTACTAGGTGTTGGCAAAAAATTCTGACTGGAGGATTGTTTGGAAAAATCTGTCACCAGCTAGCTTATTTCCTTCAATTTTTCTTTTGTTCTTTCATTTTGATTCTTTATCTTTATAAGATATGGTAAACCATACACTCTTATGTCTGATTTGAGTTTTTTGAGTGAGCACTCTGACCCAGAGACAGGACCCACAAAGAAGTTCTATCTCCTAGGTCATTTGGGCTGATACCTTGTCGATGGAAGGACAAAAATCAGCTCTGCAGTCTTCTGCTGTCCTGCCCATCTGTCAGTCTGCCAAGAACGTGCCTAACCTAGCGCTTCCATACTCTCCCAGCTAGCAATGAAGACCCAGAATTTACCCACCACCTAATCTGCAAACATTTTGAGGTCTACTTTTCTTTCTCTCCTTTCTAGAATGCTCTTGGCCAAGCAATTCTCTACACTATTTATTCCGCACACCTGGACCTAATATATTTGTCCCTTGTGCTTGTCATGATTACTGCCCTTGTGTCTTTCTCTGCCTGGCCCTAACTGTCAAGATACTCACTTGCTTGCTGCTGGAGGGAGGATGGTTAATCCTCTCTCCTGTCATGGTTTATTCCTCTTCTCAAAGCCTTGTCAGAGTTTGATCCCAGCAGCATGGGTCTGATACCCTTTGAACACTGGGGCTGGCGGCTCAGTGTGACACTGAGGCTCACTTCAGGCTGTGCTCTACGTGGAAGTGCAGACCCCCTTATCCCTGGCACACGCAGCTCAAAACTCCCCAGTGGATAAATGAATCCTCAGATGATACTGAATGCTATGTGCTCTGTTTCATTCCTACTGTGGGTGTGAGCAATATCAAGATACATTTTTCTTCTTTAAATGAAGCTATTTTTATCTTCTCTTTGATATATCTGAATTGCCAGCATCCCTACTCTTTTGCTTTGGGGCAAATATTGAGTAAAATACAGGTCCTTGAACCTATATACTATGGTGGCACAACAGTTGATCTAATGAACGAGGGTTGCTAAGTGACAAACAGCCAGGTAATGCATATAGCCTGCATATGTTAGATGAAAGGATGGTGCTCAACATGAGTAGAAGGGGGAGCAGCCACAAGATTTCATCATGCTATTCAGAATGGTTTGCAGTCTGAAATGTGAGAATTGTTTATTTCTGAAATGTTCCACTTCATATTTTTGGATGACAGTTGACTGTGGGTGACTGAACCTCTGGGAAGGGAAACCATAGCTAAGGGGAACTACCCAGCGAGTCTTCCCCATGAGGCGTTGCCCCCTCTCCCACTCTGGAGTGCCACCCGCTCTCAGCTCTGTCCCATCTCAGCCCTGGGCACAGCTTTCAGCTTCATTTGTAACGTGACCACATGACCAGTTAGATGGACGGGGAGGATGACCACCAAATCTCCTGAGATCCTTCTAATTGCAAAGTTATGAAGCTTTGTTACAGTCCTTTGTTCAGTTTCATCATTTATTTATGAAATAACCACTCTGGCCTGGCCCTGTGGTTACAAAGGAAATGTCCTGTCCTCTAAGATGGGGTGATGTTATGGGAATTGTGAAGAAGAAGAAGAAGAAGAAACACGGCTACTGTGGAGGGGAAATGGACAGAGAAAGTTGTATGGCAGCACAGATAAGGGGTGGGACTTCAGCGAGGACGATAGGAATAAATTTAATTTTGTGCTTTAGTGTCTTCCTACTAATCATTTTTATATAGTTCACGGGTATAATCACTTGGCGAAGGGGGCAGATGACCCAGATAGGGGAATCTCCCTTCAGAAATTGAGGGTTGGCTGAGATAATTATTTTCTCTTTTTTCATTTACTTTACCTTGAATTATAAGATATATTTAGAAAAGTACAATTACAAATTATACAGCTCAGTACGTTTTCACAACCTGAGAACATCCGTGTGACCCTCACTGTCACACCCAGATTATAAGAAGCAGGGTCTGTCCAGCACTCCAGAATCCCTGGCATCACAGCCCTCACTGTGTCCTGCTCCTTCCTACAGGATGCTGCCTCCTCCACCCAAGGGGAATCTCCAGTCTTGAGTAGCATAGATTCACTGTGCCTCTTTTAATTTGACTTTCATGAAAACATACAGCATATACTCTTTGTGTTTTGTGTGTGTGTGTGTGTTTGTAAGATTCATTCACATTGTTCCATGCCTTTGGATTTCTCATCGTATTATGTTCTACTTGTGGTTAACTGACCATCTTGTTACTTTTCTCATTGCTGAAACAAACAGCCTGACAACCAAAGTTAAAGGAGGTAAAGTTTATTTTGACTCACTCTTTGCAGAGGTTTCAATTCATAGTTGGCTGGCTTCAAAGCAAAGTGGCTCAGCAGAGGGACATTGTACAGGAGAAACAGTTCATGGTGGGCAAAAGGAGCAAAATACTGATGAAGCAGCAAGTGACCACAGCAGCCCTCTTTATATTCCTTATATTTTATCTAGGGTCCCTGCTTTAGGGCAGGTAGCATTCACACCAGGGAGGGTTTTCCCATTATCCTTTCTCAGAACTCTGTTACAGCAATCAATAGACTAATTCAGTAACGTATCCCTGATCCCAGCATCACATTCTAGGTACGGCTATCTCTGAAAAGCCCTACCTATGACCACATGGAGCTTTGGAAGGACATCTAAGTACAAGCCATAGCACTAACACTTAAGTTTTTATTTTTTTTTAAGATTTGAATCTTTAATGGTACATTTTATATGCATATCATTATCACACTCAGCATTGAAAATTTGTAGCAGTATATGACATGACTTAATTCTCTATTCTCTTGCCCATCCTACCACACCCCTGTCCTGTATCACATTTTTTTCATTCCCCTCCTTATTTACCCCTACCCCTTTTCTTTTTGAATATTTTCTGTTTTGAATGTATGCATCTGCCATATATTCTAGAACTCATGTACATCTGATACCAGAGTAAAGATACAATATTTACACATCTGTGACCTATTTATTTTACTTAGTATTGTGTCCTGAAGGTACATCCATTTGAGTATAAATGACTCAAGTTTATCCTTCTTTATGGCTGAATAATATTCAATTTTTTTAAAAAACAAAACACATCTTCTTTATCCAGTCTCCAGTTGATGGGCGTTTGAGTTGTTTCTAAGATTTAGCTGTCACAAACTGAGCTGCTATAAACATGAGTGCACATAAGTCTCTGAGATATGCATCTTAATTCTTTCATGTATATATCCAACAGGGTGAAATGGGACCTCTCATCCTAGTTTTTTGAGGAATCTCCACACTGATCTCCACAGTGGTTGCACCAACAGTGGAGAAGTGTTCCTTTCTCTCCTCAGCCTGGCCAGCATTTGTTTTTGGTTAATTGTGAGATAGCAGCAGTTCTTTGTGGAGTGAGATGAAATCTCAGCACTCAGTCAGCTCACAGTGGATGGGAGGTTGCTCATGCACTGCTGGTTAGGGGAAGCATGTATAGCCAGCTTTAAAAGATAACATGTTCTTTTCTAAAGTGATTTTAATTCTCAGTTCTGAAGAGCAGGCAGGACTTTTCTAAAGAGATGATGATATTAATGATAATAGTAATACTAATAATAAATAGTGATAGTAGTAATAATAATAATAATGATAGTGCAGGGAAAAGTGTTCAGAAATGTTCAGTCTATGATTGCCAAAACTATTACTGGATTCTCTATGTACATGAATTTGAAGTCTAGTCACGTTGTTCACTTATTCTTGTCCAAAATTTCCAGCCACTAATGGAATGTAACACTTTACTCTCTTTGAACTTCCTCCCTCTCAACACAGTACCAACTGTAGGTCAACTATAAAATTTCTGCATCCTATTAAATACTAATCCTAAAGCCAGATGTAATACATCAAAATGCCCTTCTCTATGTACAAAGAAGAGTTGTCATGGATGAACTAGTGAACATGAAGCCTTTTGCTTGTATATCTGGATGTTTTCTCTTTATTTTCTTTGTTTTGAATTTGTACGTCTGGCAACAGTTAGAAAACTGTTTTGGAGTAAAGGATTACTAGATTGAAAACAGGATTTTACTAAAAATAGATGTCTTGGCTGATTATCAGTGTCTCAAGAGACAATGTGAGTGCCTGTTTCTTTTCTTGTCTTTTTTAAACTATGATGGCAAGTATCACTGGAACTTAATGCTGTCTGTCTTATAATATTTTGGTGAAAATTCATTTCTTTTTTTCCAGATTCTAAGTGAAGTTCAGAATCACATAACATATACACCTAATAAGCAGTTATTTTGAAGTAATTATCTTTTGAAAATTGTTTCCCACCTAAAAGGTAATCAAGGAGTGCCGTTCTGCCTTACCAAATTCATGGAATTTTTATCTTTGTTTTTATTTTGTTTTTTTTTTTTTTCTTTGAAATAGGGGCTCGGTTTGTAGTTCAGTCTGGCCCTGAACTCATTGTGTAGCCCAGGCTGGCCTCAAACTCACAGCAATGCTCCTGCCTTTGTCTCTTGTGTTCTGGGGTTATAGACATGAGCCACTGTGCCTGGCATTTCTTTTTTGGTTTAAAGCTTGTTTATTGGACATTTTGTGTACAATTTCTTGGTCCTGTTTTTGGAAAGCATGGACCTAGGATAATTTTCAGAGCCTTTTTTCTGCTTGAGTAGAAATAGATTCTGAGTTTGGAGAGGGTGAATTATAATGTGTGTTATTACCAAGTAATTAATATGTTTTCTCTAAGACATGCTTCAGAGTGTCTATGGATGATCAAGATAGGAAGTACATATAGATAAAATCTACAGTATATTATGAACACAGTGTAATAAAATATATTCTCCCTGAAGTTATGAATATTTTAATGTTGGAAAACTGATATGGTAATTATCTCAGCAGATAGGAAACACAGTCATACTGATAAAGACAAAAAGATACATGAAAATGATCACTCCTAATAATTTTTAAAAGTCTTAAACAATTTGTAACATTGGGATATTATTTCAGACCAACATCCTTCATAGTAATGATAGTAAAATTCTGTGCCTTTCCAACTAAATGGAGAAGGAACCAGCATTTTCACTGCCATTTATTGAGGACTGATAAATAAAATGAAATTGACATCACAAATATTAGAAAAGAGAAGCCATTTTATAATTTGCATATTACATAGTTGGTTACCCAGAAAAAATAAGGTCAACTCAACATTAATCCCACTGAAAAATTCAAAGGGGAGATTATTTCCAAAGTAAGCTTATGAACTAAGTCCTCTGATTTGATCACATACCTGGATACATTATCAGGTTTGCATCCTGTAATCCAGAAATAATGTACACCCAATTAAAATTTTTAAAAAAATTGACTGAGCTTGATGGATCATGGCTGTACTACTAGCACTTTGGGAAGCTGAGGCAGAAATACTGAAAGTTTGAGCCCAGCCTGGGCAATTTAGTGACTTAGTTGGTGAAACCCTGTTGCAAAATAAGAAGAAGAAGGTGGGAGGGAGGGAGGAAGGAAAGGAAACAGAAAGAGAGAGAAATGAGGAAGGGGAATTAGTTATTACAGTTGTCAAATGTCGATAAAACTAACAGTCAAAACTTGAACTCAATGTAAAATACATATATTTTTCAAAATTTAAGGAATATACAGGGTCCATATATTAAAATATCTGAAATACTCTAAGGGAAATAAAAATAATTTTAATCAGATATACCATAGTTCTGTGTAGAACAGTGATATTTTGAAAGTATATATTATTTACAAATTAAAATAATATAAATTTAGTTAGAGAGTTATTTTTCAAATTTTGGAAATAATATAAATTCATCTGAAGTTTTTTGTTTTTAAGAAACTATGTGAGAAATACTAAAAGTAATTTATAGTGACCACACTTTCAGATACAGTGTAAGAGAAATACTGTAGCATTTCCCGGATATTGAAGCCAACACATCACTAAAACAGAACAGAAAGTTGCAAATATACCAATTTTGAAAAAAAAATAAAAGCACTAAATCACGTAGGTAAAAGTAGATTATTCAACAAGAAGCAGACTCTACAGAAGGAAAGGTACCTCTAATAGCATTTTTAAAAAATAGTTCCACAGCAAGCACACTAGGCTCTCCCTATCTCTGCCATCAGATGCCCTGTGCCGCCTGGGGCTCTGCCAGCAAGAAGCTGTCAGAAGATGCATCCCTTCAATTTTGGACCACAGCTATGAGCTCAAAAAAACTTCTTTTCTCCATGAATCTGTTCTCAAATGAGGACCAAATGCAAAGGCAAAGCACAATGAGCAATGATTTTTTTGTACAATAGATGTCATTTAAAGATTTAAATCCATGTTATGTAGCCTAGTCCATAAACTAAGTGTTAGAAAAATATAAATCTGGGTAAGGGATATGAATAGAGAATTGAAAGAGAAATAAATGCAAGAACAAATAAAACAAAATTAACAACATCATTACTAGCTGAAGACATACAAACTACAACAATAATTATTGTCACTCATAAAAATCTCCTTTTTTCCTGAAAATGAAGAGATTCAATCATTGGCAGTGTTGAGGGTAAATACCACTCTGAGTTATTTTGTGGATAATTGAATTGGTTCTGTTTTTCTCAAGCAACTTGACATATTTTTTTCAAAAACCAAGTATTTAAGCCCTTTGATTTACTAGTTTTTTTAAATGTGATTTTCCAGAGAAACTCATCATAGTCTTCATCAGTAGTATGAAAAATTAGAAAATAAATTTTATTCAACAATAAATAGGAAATTAGTTAATTATGAGATATGTCTATAGTAGAATTTTATGCAAGAATTAATACTGCATAATTAATAATGTATATGTACTGTATGCTGTCAAGGGAAATACAAGGACTATAAAGAAAAAGGAAACAAAAATTTTAATAAATGCAGTTCAGACTCTTCTTGTACTCACTGTTTAGCCTTGAATTTGAGTCAGTCCTCCTGCCTCAGCCTTGCGAGTCCTTGGATTACTGGTGTGTACTTCCATACTCAGCTAAGACAGTAATTGTGAAAAAGAAGAACACGTGTAGAGCCCATAGAGACAAGCACCAAAATGACACTGATTTTTTTTCTGGCTGGTAGATTATGAGTGATTTTTATTTGCTCATTCGTAATTGCCTCAGTTTGACAGACCTTTTTCTACAGTGAGCATCAATTAATTTTTTCATTGCTCATGATAAAACTCTAGTCCATGTTATTTTTACATGAGATATGATTGTATTCCAAAAACAGAAAACAGAATGGTTAAAACTATTTATTAATTCAGGGTATGAAGAAGAGTTCTCTATTCACTGGTTTCTTCATTACTACTAAACTGAATAATCTAGTTTTTCATTTACTTTGATATAGACAGAAATAGAATACACAGCATAATTAAACACCAAGGATGGACTAATTAGGAAACTAGTTATATAAATCAGATCCCAAAATTAACAACCATGTGTGTTTGTGAGAATGTCTTTTTCTTTGTAAAAACAGTATCAACCTTTAAAAAAATTAATCTTGCCAAGTGGTCGTTAAAAGATTGCACTGTATCTTGAGAAAAGATTTAGAGTATGCAAGGTAAAGAGAACTTAGGAAAGATGGACAGATTTCAGTTCAACATTTCACTCTTCTCCAAAGATTCAAAATTACCCTAAAAAAAAGAAGCAAAGATTTTGAAAATGCAACAAAATCCCTTGCATGTGAGCTGTGTGCTCATGTTTCCCTGTAGGGGTTACAAAGGTGATATGTAATGTTCTGTGCTCTCCAGGAACTTAGCGGAAGGAGAGGTATCTCGTGGGGTTTGCTGGGAGCAGGAAGGTGAAGCCATGGTTGGGGGAAGATAACCTGGGGAGATGGTGTGTTGCTGGGTTGGGAATCTGCAGCAGCTGCTGGGAGTGTAGCATTGGCCTGATCCAGGCTTCTCCTTGGGGACGACACTGATGAAGGTGTCAGCTATCTCAGTGCGACAGCTCTGCACCGTGAAAGCCCGAGTTCCCAGGTGAGCTCCCAGCCTCCTCTGCACAGCCCTGCCTTCTGTCCTCTGGTGTGATATTCCTGGGCAAGTCGCTCACACGCGCTGCGTTGTGAGCAGTGGTCCTTCTGCTCTCCATCATGTAAAGTGGCGTGCATCGGGAGCTGTCTCCGGGGACAGCCAGACAGAAGCGCAGTGACTCAATCTGACATGTGCAAGATGAGAGTGGGAGAAGCCAGCCAACTGGTAGCAGATGGTGGGTGAAATAACAGAGTCAAGGGAAGTGATCGGGGCAAGATTTCATAAAGTGTTTAGCGCAGATGTCAGATGGTGTAGACAGCTGAGGCCGTGAAAAGTGGGACGGGCCACTGTGCCCAGAAGTGGATAGCAAAGGAGAGCCTTCGAGAGAGCAGAGGCCCTGGGATAGTGGGACAAGACACTGAGACCTCTGGAAGCAGAAGCAGGTGCCAGGGGAAGAGTGAGGGTTGTGGACTCAGTGTGTAGCACCATTGATTGAAGCTCTTTTGTTTCTATTTAGGGAAACCTGAGCTTGTGTCTGTGGAGCACAAAGAAATCCAGGGAGAAGAGAATGTTGAACATGGGAAGGCAGGAGAGAATAGCTGATTAAACAAAAAGAACCTGGAAAATGGCCTGATGACATGGATCAATATGCCACAGTCAGGACTGGCCCTGAGAAAAGTGAGGGCATCTATTGCTCAGAGGTAGGATGAGCAGCTAACTCCTTCCAGAAGAGAAATTTGTGGTATAGAGAATCATCCAGTCTAATTTAAAATCTGTTTGGAATGTGAAGTAAAGGGAGATACCCAGAGTCATTCATGAACTGTGTAATGAACCTTCCTAAATTTAATTCAGAAAGAGCTATAAGCCATCATGGGCAGGGCAGTGCTGAACATGTTTTAATGAAGTCACTACCATGTGTAAGGAGTAGGAGATCAATTTAGAGATGTTTGCAAGTAAGCCAGGGATGGTGATGGATATGGATGTATTGGAGACATTGCAAAAAGCAACTTGAAAAAATGACTTTTTTGTCTTTAATGAATTATAGTCAGTTTTGCCAAATAGTACTTCACTATTCTGTGTCCTCTTTCTGCTATTACATAAAGAAGAATAAAGGCAGTTCTCACACAAGTCTTGAGAAAAAGATGTTGAATAGAATACTTAGTTCTTTGGTTAACAGTTTAGAAAAATACAGTACCTGATAGGATCCCTTCTATTAGATGGAAAGAATAGGATTCTGTTTGATGCCTTAGAATTTTTTGGTGGAACTTGCAATAACAGTAGACTGAGTTCTGTCAGTTCACAGAAGCTACAGCACTGTAGCCCTCAATGCACTATGAAACGGGGTCTTTGTTGACGTTGACTTAAAGACTTTGTTGTATTTCTGGCCCACAACTCTAAGGCTCTTGATACAAATCTATAAAGCTATGTTGCATTTGTTTTACTTCTTTTTGAACTAATGGGTAATTCTCAATGATTCACTTACAAAGCAGGTATGTTTTAACAAAATAGTAGAATAAGGGGTATTATATTAAAGTTTCCAAATATATATCATTTACAGTTTCCTTGATCTTTTTTAAAATTATTATTCTAAGGCAAAATTTTGCGAAGTTCCCTAACTTGGGCTGGAATTGGACTTTTCTTAGGTCTGTGTCCTGGAATGCTAGGATTAAGAGGTGGGCACCACTATGCTCAGCTGTAACTTGCTTTTTATATGTAGTAATATGCCTCAAAGTCTTTCATATAAATAGGCATGAAGCTACTTCAAAATTTTGATCCAATAAAGAATTTTAAAAAATTTTTTCCTCCAGGTCCACATCATAAATAATGCTAAGATACAAAACTTTATCATGTAGATAGTCTAGTTTTGTTTAGCATAAATACAGAGGATATGTGCATTTTACATTTTAGCCATTGACAATAGTCTCTAAATTGACTATTACTTTTCTCACTAACAACCTCTTAATTTTGTGAGAAAGGTGAGGCAGAGATTTTATATCTTGTTAAATACCATAAAAATTCAAGACTCCCTTCCTCTTTACATATTTCTAGTTATCTGTATACCTTTTCCCCCAGATTTGTAGAACAAGAAAAACATACATTGTTAAACTAGTTGCCATGAACACTTGCTTTATATTTTTCCTATTTTTGCCAGATTTGAAACTTACTTCTGTGTGGCCATTTAAGTAAATGGGTTGAAGGATAATAAAAGTGTAGTTAACAAATTAGGGTCATGGGAAACTACTCTGAACACAAAATTCTTTGCTTGTCTGTTTCAAGTTATTTTTCTTGGTTGTGTGATCTCTGTTCTTACATCTGCTAAAATTTTTATGGTTGGAATATTTCCTAATATAATTAAAATTCCCTTGGTTTAGAAATTTCATTTTCATAAACTTATCAGCAGAATCATCTTTATTTCTTCATTTGATGTTTTTCCAAATGTAAGAAAATATGCATAGTGGGTTGATTAAAAATACAAGTAATCTACTTGAAAAATTAAGCCTTAGCTTTCTAGAATAAATAATTTTAATAGCATTTGGGTTCACTTTCTGTGAGTTCTTCCCTTCCCAGGGGTCAAATTGGGTCACAAACATTTGGTGAGTTGGGCTAAAATATTTGCTTAACCTCCCTTGCTGGTTTGGTACAGGGAAGGTTGAAAATTTTTGACTTGGAAGAACATGATGCTTAAACTCTCTCATTTGAGAATAGGGCCTAGATCATAGGTATTTTTAGATACATAATATGTTTTTGTAGCCACTTAGTGTCAACTTGATGTCCAAGTAAATTTCTGTAGGAATCAAGAGTACAAGAAATGTAATGAAAAATTCATTGGATATGAAGTAGAGGTATGGAATGAGGCTGGACAATTTTATGTGTTACCTAATGCATGCTTCCAAGATACCTATGCATTAAATTTTATTTGACTTGCTTTGTGTATCAGTGTATCAGGAAATGGAGTGTTACGGAGGGCAAAAACCAACCAGTAATAAATACAGAGGTTTCCTAGTTTGCCTTTCCTCTTTTCAATTATCTGTACTTGGGTAGAAATCAGTGAAAGCTGAAGCAAAGAAAGCCAATTGGAAGAAGAAGCATTTGAGCCATGTACAAAGAGGAGGCCATGGTTTAGATGGTGAGAAAGGAGGGACTGGCAGTTATGGAGGGGGTGAAGACGAGTGTGATGCTCCTATACAATTTGCCGTGTTTACCTGTTGAACTGGTTTGGATAATATCATTTTGGAGGAGGAGGAGGAGTTTTGCCAAGAGATTCATTCAGTGGGCCCCTGGGAGGAATAGTGGCCACATGGCGGGAGGCAGGCGGTCAGAAGGTTCTGTGTGTCTCTCCAGAGAACTCTCTATCTCTCCTTCTTGTGCCCTTCCTACTATACACTTTTGTTTTTATTTATTATTATTATTATTATTTTTTGAGACAGGGTCTCGCTTTGTAGTTCAGGGTGGCTCTGAGCTCATCATGTAGGCTAGGCAAGCCTCGAACTCAGCAATCCTCCTGCCTCTGCCTCCCGAGTGCTGGGATTATAGGCGTGAGCCACCATGCCCGGCACTGTGGTATGTGGTGTTGATTGTTGGTGGGTGTGAGTCTCCACGCCCAGCATTGTATGTGGTTACCGGGGATCGAACTCAGGACCTTGCGCTTGTGAGGCAGGTGCCGGAACCACTGAGCTAACCCTCTAGCCCATGTTTTTATTTATTATTATTATTATTAGTAGTATTTTTTTTTGTGTGGTACCAGGGATCACACTCGAGCTCTTATATGTCCAAAGTTGGCACAGTACCACTTGAGCGAAATCCCCAGTTCTTGTTTTTATTTTTTATGCCATCTCTGCAGAGTACCCTGTTGCTTTTCAAATGTGCGGTCAGCCCAACTACAGCAGTGGTGCCCTGGGCTCGGGGCACCTCAGTGCTGAATTCCGTAGGCCAGGTGCCCATCAGGTGCCCATCCTGGGCTTGTGCTGTGATGAGGAAAACAGCTCTGAGTGTTCACTTACCTTGGTCTGGGAGCAGGTTCTTTGGCAGCTTCTCTAAGGAGGAACTGAGCAGCATTTGAAGTGCAAAGAGCAAGAGAAGTGAGAGGTCACCGTGGTCAGACTCGGTACAGAATATCTCCAAGGCCAGTACAGATACTTGCCCCTGAGCCTGTCTCTGAGAGAGGCAGATTTTTGAGGGGAAGAGATGGAGAGTGTGGTAAGTTGAAGAGCTGGAGAGCCCGAAGCGCGGAGGCAAGCAGAGAAGGTGACAGTGACTCGGGCCTGGGGAAGTTGACTAGACTCGCAGAAATGGGAGAGGAACGGTGACTGCTCAGAAGACAAGGAGTTGCTTGGATTGGCAAGACACGCTGGCTAGTTACAAGACAAAGGCAGCTCCAGGCCTAGGGACTAGGTTATGTGCCCTTGGGAGATAGAGAGGAAACAGGATGAGCCTGATTGATTGTTAAGAAAAAGGACAGTCCTGGTTTGGGGAATGTTGTCTGCAGTTCACTTGTGTCATGGAAACATGGGGCACCGGTTACAAGTGGAACAGTGTGAAGTCATGTTAATTGGGAGACAGTGGGGTGACGCAAGCTGTGGCAATGCTTCTGGTGAAAACAGGAAGTCAGTGGCCAATTGCTGTACTTCCAAAGTTGCATCATTGTGGGATGTGCTGTTTAATTCTGGAACTTGACATTATTTCAGTGAACTTCCAGGTGGCTAGAATGGCAAAACACCATGCACAGAATAACGCTTTGGGCTCACACAAGCACAGTGCTGTAGAGGAGTCTCTTTCACTAGGGAAAAATCTAGCAGCGAGTCTTACATTGTGGATGAGACTGTGGCTGGTGCCTGCTGTGCTAGGCTGATGGCCAGGGATTCACAGGCCTGCCTTAGACAGCAAATGCAAACAGGAAATGGTTAAAATTTGAAGCACAAGTTTAATAATTCTTCCTCATGGACTATTAAGACCTAGGCATTCCTTTAAGGCAGGCAACATTGTTCAGAAGAAACTATTGTATTTTGGCCAAACCATAGACGCCTTCTTGAGATCTTGCCAGTTCCTGGTGGAAGCCAGGAAATGTATTTTTAGGCCTCTATAACTTGGGCTAAGGGAACTGTGTACCTTCTAATGGTTGTCATTCACTAGATATAAATAGAATCTTTAAAGAGACAAGCCATGTTTAGCAATAGTTATTTTATTTAGCTCCAGATATAATTTATAATCACTTTAACTCATAAAAAGCTACTATATTTTATTCCCAAAGAATATGCAGTGGACATAAGAATGGATAAGAATTTGTCTGAGGAATCACAAACCAACAATACTTTTTGCTCCAAAATTTGTGATAAGATCAGATGCTAAAGGTCTACAGTAATTGTTTTAGGCCTTAGACTTGAAAACAAATGTAAACCTGTAGGAACATGTTATTAGTAATACATTTATATGTTATAATTTCAGTTTCTTTATTGTTATGTATTACTTCAGGATTAAATATAGTTCTCTGATTAAAAAAACTGGCATTTTACTAGCAGAACTCAAATATGTGTAATTTTTTAATCATAACATTGCTGTGGTACCATAATGTTAAGTGTAGTAAATCAGATACACAAGTTCAAATGTCATATAGTTTCTCTCATATGAAAAATGCAATGTATAAATACAAGATACTATGGAAAAATGAGAGAAAAAATATTTTTTAGTATGGATAATATGTCCAAAAGTGTACCTTGATTCAGTATCTTCTCATGGGTTTTATATTTTTGTCTACTTAGTTTATCTGTACATATGGTAACTTATAATGACTTAAATGATAAATGAATCTGTGGCTGGCCAAAAAAAAGGGTGTAAGGAAGAGGAGAACAAAGCATTGAGATCTGCCTATATTCATGTACCAACTCCCTACAATAGTGTGACCATTATATACTGCAAATATGTAACTAACAAAAATCAAAAAAGGGGCTAGAGATTTAGCTCAGTGGTTCTGGCACCTGCCTAGAAAGCACGAGGTCCCTCGTTCTGTCCTGGTAACTACATGTAACAATACTTGGCATGCTTACTTACACTTACCAGCAATCAGTACCACACACCACAGTGCTGGGTGTGGCAGCTCATGCCTGTAATCCCAGCATTTGGGAGGCAGAGGCAGGGGGATTGCTGAGTTGGAGGCTTGCCTGGGCTACATAGTGAGCTCAGGGCCAGCCTGAACTACAAAGCAAGACCCTGTCTCAAAAAAAAAAA
>PVIC010044229.1:0-15105 GCA_004025085.1 Thryonomys swinderianus
CTAGCAGAAGAAATCAACAAATGGGATCTCATCCTATTAAAAAACCTTCTGCACAGCAAAGGAAACCACCCACAGAGTGAAAAGACAACCAACAAATTGGGGAAAAAAATTTTACTAGCAGTTTCTCAGACAAAGGGCTACTATCTAGAATATACAAAGAGCTTTAAAAAAAAAATCAACCCTCCCAAATTTAAAGACCCAGTTCAAAAATGGTTATCTGAAAAGAACAGACACATTTCAGAGGAAGAAGTAAAAGCAGCAAAGAAACATACGAAGAAATGTTCAACATCACTAGTCATTTGAGAGATGCAGATGAAAACAACACTGAGATTCCATCTCACTCTACAAAGAATGGCTGCTAACTCAAAATCAACCAGCAACAAATGCTGACAAGGCTGCGGGGAGGAAGGAACCTTTCTCCACTGTCAGTGAGAATATAGACTGGTACAATCACTATGGAGATCAGTGTGAAGATTCCTCAAAAAACTTGGATTAGAGATCCATTTGACCCCACTATTCCCCTACTAGGCATGTACATGAAAGAATCAAAAGACTCATATCACAGCAACATATGTGCACCTATGTGCATAGCGCCTCAGTTTGTGATAGCTAAATCTTAGAAACAACCCAAATGCTCATCAACCAGAGACTGGATAAAGAAGATGTGGTTTTTCTATAAAATGGGGTATTACTTTGCCTTAAAGAATGATTAAGTTTGTGCCAGAGATTTAGCTTAGTGGTTCCAGTGCTTGCCCAGCAAGAGCAAGGTCATGAGCTTTGATCCTGGTAATCACACACAACAATACAGAGTGTGGTGACTCGTGCCCATCAGCAATCAGTAACCACATACCACCACAGTGCTGGGCGTGGTGGCTCATGCCTATAATCCCAGCACTCGGAAGGCAGGGGCAGGAGGATTGCTGAGTTTGAGGTTTGCTGGGCTACATAGTGAGCTCAAGGCCAACCTGAACTACAAAGTGAGACCCTATCTCAAAAAAAAAAAAAAATAATGCTAAGTTTGAGTCATTTATACTCAAATGGATATACCTTTAGGACATACTCATAAGTGAAATAAACAGGTCAGATCTGTAAATATTGTCTTTTCTCTGGTATGAGAAACTGAAGACAAAAATGAGCTGTAGAATATAAGGTAGATATTGTAAAATAGAAAATATTCAAAGAGAAATGGGGTATAGAGGTAAGTAACAAGGGGAAGAAAAAAATGATGTTAATAAAAAAAGAGAAACAAAGCTTAGGTATATAGGGGGAAGGGGAGTTGTAGGTAGGTGGGGGAATGAGAAAAATGAGAATTAAATTTTATATACTGTTACAAATTCTCAATATTGTGAGTGATTATGATGTATATATATAATGTACCAATAAAGGTTCAAATTTTAAAAAAAAGAATACCCATTTACCTTTTCAACCTTCCCACTACAGATCAGACAAACAGCAAGGGAGCATTCAGAAACATCAAACTGATATTCTTTTGTTTAGTATATGTCAGATTTTTTTCCCCTCCATTCTGCTATAGTCCTTGCTTATTTTCTATCTCAAGATTTTTTTTTTTTTTTTTTGAGACAGGGTTTCACTTTGTGGTTCAGGTTGGCCCTGAGCTCACTCTGTAGCTCAGGAAGCCTCAAACTCAGCAATCCTCCTGTCTCTGCCTCCTGAGTGCTGGGATTACAGGCTTGAGCCACCAAACTCGACATTGTGGTATCTGGTACTGATTATTGGTGGGCGTGAGTCACCATGCCAGGTGTTGTAGTATGTGGTTACCAGGGATCAAACCAGGACTTTGCGTTTGCTAGGCAGGCTCCGGAACCACTGAGCTAAATCTACAGCCCCAAGATTGTTTCTTTTTTTAGCTAGTGTCTTCTTTCAGAGCTTTTCGCCCAAAGTATTCCATATGTTAAGATTATTTTGGATTTTTGGAATGACAGTATGACAAATGAAAGATACTTGATAATATGTATAGGGATGTGTGTATTGTAACCAATATAGACATAACATATATAATGTGTATATTATATATTTTAAAACATATACATGTACATACATGAATATAATATTGCATAACAGAGGGAGAAAAACTTCTTTCCCATTTTAGCCGTTCTCCTCTTGGCCTCTTTCTCCAGCGCCTGGGTCTTTTGGCAAACCCCAGCTTTCTTTATTGCACCACTTTTGAGATGCTGGTCTACACTTTCTGGTGTTAAGAGCTAGTACTACCCCCTTGAATACCCATGGTATGACCGTCTTTCCTTAGTTCTTCTCCACTGTTGCTCAAGGTTGTAACTGGCACCAGAACAAAGAAGACAGTAAGGTGCCCTAGGCTGGTAAACACCAGCACTGGCTGGTCAGGGAGATGTGCCAGGTCAGGCCACGTCTTCACAGGCACTGATCCGGTTCCTGCCCCTGCCACACGGTAGAGTTCAGGGCATGGGAGGCTTAGTACAGAACATCCTTCAAGGTCTTCGTGTGAACTAGGTAAAAGAGCGCCACCTACTGAAGGGAGAACACAAACACTTCTCTGAGTTAAGAGGTTTCCTAGACCAACACACTACACTAGGCTTGTTGTCCCAAGTCTCCCTGGACATTCTGATCTAAAATGCAGGTGACTGGCTCTGAAACTTCAGGACAAAACACACGAGTGGACTGAACACCAAAATGTACTGCTCCAGAGAGCCACTGGTAACTGAAGCATTTTATTCAAAAGAACATTTGTCTATGAATGTCCAAGACAGAATCCCCAGCAGTAACTGGTACGTGTCCTGAAATCTTCTCTGTCTGCAAGAAATCATGATGACTTCTACATATGTGGTAAGTACAGGACAAGCAAGAACTAGTCAACCACGAATCGCAACACATAAGAATTAACTGACAAAGATTTAAAAAGTACAAGACATTGCACAAGACCTCACAAGCGATGTAACAGCAGAACACAGTTCTGGCTGCTCAAAAACATCTACATAGTAGGAAAAGACACATTCACTCTGTACTCCTACCCCTTGGAAACACATGTACGTATTCATTCTAGCCCAGAATATGGTTTCCAGTTATAGAAACAAGGAGCTTTCCCTACTTTGCATTTTTTCTTTGTGGGGAAAACACTTAATCATAACCATTCCTAACTGCCTTTTAATTTACCATTTCCTTCTATGTAATTCCTGGTTGCACACTGTGGGAGCAGTCTAAATAGTACTGCTCACTTTGAGCCATCAAGAGGAAAGAAAAGTCGGCTTTCATTGCACATGAGAGGGTCAACTCTGAAGTCATGACTTTTTCTTGGAATTTCCCACAGTCAGGCAAAAGAGAATGTCAGGGAACTAGTCTACTGGGCAGGCCAGAAAGCAGCATTTTCCCCCAAATGAAGTAATGTCTATGTTTTTACTTTCACAAAGAAAAATAAAATCAGATCCTAGGCAAGAGCACGTGTACTTTTTAACCTCTTTCGCTTGTTAGTATACTTTTCCAGTTTCATTTAGTAGGAGCTGAGATGGTCCTACTCATCTTCTTGAGGATTCCTACAAAAAAAAAGAAAGAAAGAAACTACCAGGCATAGTGGCTCATGCTGTAATCCCAGCACTCAGGTGGCAGAAGCAGGAGGACTGCTGAGTTTGAGGCTTGCCTGGGCTACATAGTGAGCTCAGGCCAGCCTCAACTACAAAGCGAGACCCTGTCTCAAAAATAAAATAAAATTTACTGAGCCAAAATAAAAATTACTGAACCGAGAAAGGGGATTAACCTCACATCCACAATATAACTAAAAGAATGACCTTGATGGGGCCAGAGGGTTAGCTTAGTGGTTCCGGCGCCTGCCTCGCAAGCGCAAGGTCCTGAGTTTGATCCCTGGTAACCACATAGAATGCTGGGCATGGAGACTCACGCCCACCAGCAATCAATACCACATACCACATTGCCGGGCATGGTGGCTTACTCCTGAAAGCCCAGCACTCGGGAGGCAGAGACAGGAGGATTGCTGAGTTCAAAGTTTGCCTGGGCTACATAGTGAGCTCAGAGCCAACCTGAACTACAAAGTGAGACCCTGTCTCAAAAAAAAAAAAAAAAGAATGACCTTGAAATAATTTCTCTATTAATAGTGATTTTAAATATTTACTTATTAACATATTATTTTTTGTCTGATTATACAGACCACATGTACTCAACAAATAAATTTTTGAGCACTGGGCATATACAAGGCATTGTTCTGGGCAATGGGTCTCTGTTTTCAGCAGTCTGGCTGCCTCTGGGTAGGGAATACAGGCCGATAATAACACGCAGGATAAAACTGCTGCCCAAATGGCTCTGTGCTGAGGAAGCTGAATAATAAATGAGTCAAACACATGAATCTAAATCTATGGCCTTGACTTAGCGTTCTTGAAAAAAAGAGAATGGCTACTTAGCTAATAAAATTCTTATGATGGTTGCTACCCTCCAGCCCAGCCTATCAGCCTGCTTTTTAAAAGCAGTTAAGGAGAATGATTTTCCTCGTGCAGAAAAGACTTCAAGGTCCTCCTCTCATTTCTGTTCCCTGCCAAAGGGCTGCTGTCATTTCTGCCACTGTTATCTGCTCCCAGGTGTTGTGCTGCTTTCAGGAAATCAGCTGGTGCCCGGTAAAGGCGCTCATCAGGCTGATGATGTGTCACTGCGATGGAAACAGTGACTTGCTGGGCTGGGTTTGGCCGATGCTGTTCTCAAGGACAGCTCGCCCTTTCCAAGGACGTTGTGCACAGCAGAGTAGGGGTCCTACGAGACCAGTCTACCAATCTAGAAGACATGGCTTCAAAAGGAAGTAGCAGCATCTTGTATCCGCACACCCTTTATCTCTATGGAGGGCAGATACATTCAGAGATATTATTCCATCCTCATAACAGCCACTTTGGCTTCTGGCACAGAACTTTATGAGTAGTATTTCCTGGTTGTCCTCTGATAAACCCCAGCTGTAGGCTTGTAGGAGAAACTGCAGTTCTGTGTTCTTTCTCCTTGTCTAGCTCAGTCCTTTCTCAGTGTGAACTGGTCACATCTGTTCTGTGAGACTGTATGAGGTGTAACTGTATGAAGATAAGCAAACCCCAGTTAGCATCCACTTCATTGTAACTCCACTCTCAACTGGTAACTCTGAGGGCTAAAAAGGCCCACAGAAATATTGTTGGAAGTATAAAAGTTTCCATTCAAGTTTTAAGGTTCATTCTTTTAATTTTTTGAGGATAGCCTTCAAATAGGTAGACAGACCAACAGGACAGATACACTTGAGTCAGAATACTTGCTTCTGAAGAGGGCTAGGTGGCATATATTTTAGGATTTCTGGTCCTTTCTTGAAAATACTTGATGGTGCTATTAAAGCAGGCAAGCAGCCCGAGACAATGGCCATGATCCAAGATGACTGTGTTTATGGAAACAGACAGTGGGCTGGATCCGGCCAGCGGGCTGTGGCATGAAGACCCCTGCAATCGTCCAGACATAAGTGAGCACTGCCAAATGATTTCCGGGTTCACATCTGTACCAGTGCACACGGCTGCACGGGAACACGTGTGACAGCTATAATTATCGAGAGATACTGAAAAGAACATGAGGATGATGCTCATGTCCGAGTATGGGCCAAATGACATCACAGCGCTCTGTGTTAGCAGAAGTTTTGTAGCAGAGAGAAGGAAAGTCATGAAGTGGCTCCTTGTGTACTATAGGTAAGATAGGTGTTCAAGCCCAAAAAAAAGTCCTACACAGAGCTGTCAGTACCACATGTGTATATTAGGCAATTTCAGTAAAATAACTTGAATTGTATTAACACTATGATCTGTACTTGTAATTTTATTTTAACTTTATAGGTGTATAAGAGTTACAGCACACAGAGTTTATAACTAGTCTTAGCCCACAATTTTGAAAATATCACTCTGATATTAATAATTTAAGTCAACCCTGGTGGATTATGTGATTCTTTTTTTCTCTGAAAAAAAAAAAATGATGCTCAAGTTTGAAAGGCACACAAGGCCTTACCTCTGAGAGCCAAACCACGAATGGGAAAGTTGTAGGCAAAGTGAAGAGACAGCCACAGAGCATCTTGAGAGGTGTAGTTATCGCCAGGAAACTGCAATGGGCTGGAATAGTCTAGATAGCAGCCTCTGCATGAGACTGCAGTGCGGTACATGCTCAATCAATTCCACATGTCAGGGAGCCAACTAAAGAGTGTGAGCAGAGAAAGACCCCACATGAGTCTAGCACAATTTGACTAGACAACTAGCAACAAGACAAGAGAGCCTGGACAAATGAGCTGTGTGTGTGTACGCCAGCCTCCCCTCTGCTGCACTGAGGGGTTTCAGCCGCAGGTGGACAGTGAAGGGAGCTAAAGGAAACGAACAAACTTCATAGTATCTGTTGGCACACACTAAAGAGGAAAGCTTTGAGCTCTGCGAGAAAACCAAGTCCTGAAGGATAAAAGTGAAAGCAGATACTATTCTAAAGAATCAAGAACATACCTTGGAAATCAATTTTCTACAGACCAAAAGCAATTTAGAAAACTGGCATTGTTGTTATGATACAAGAAAATGTAACTTCTATGAATAATAATAAAAAACCAGAAAAGAAGAAAACAGGCTCGAATGTTAAGTATGACAAATTGAAATCAAAAGACAGAAAAGAGATCTTTTTTAAATGAAGGACTGAAATGTTACAATGACATAATTTAAACTTCTAATGGAATTAATAAAGAACAAAAATGACACTATTGAATATCAGTGGTTCAGAACATAAACAAAAAATAAAAAGGCAAGCCACAAGATGTGGTTTTATATCTAACAAAAAGAAAGCCTGTATCTAAAGTACAACATAAAGTATTACTGATGACCCACACCAAAAAACCCCACATCTTTAAAAGATGAAAAAGTATTTGAAGAGAAAATATTCAAAGAAAAATATAAAACTGTGCAATAAGAACATGAAAAAAGTGCTTAACGTCATTAGTCATCAGAGCTATACAAAACAAAACCATAAAAAGATAGTATTTCGTACTCAGAGGACTAAAATTCAAAGGACTGACAAGACTAAGTTCTTGCAAAGACGAGCAACAACTAGAACTCTCATACATTGCTGATTGGAATATAAAACAACACTGCCACTTTGGGTATGGTTTACAGATACTAAATTATAGTTCAAGTTTAGAAACTTAAATATATATTTATCATATGACCTAGCAATTCCACTCTTTGGTGTTTATCCAAGAGAAAAATTTTATAGGTGAATGTCCACAGTGCGTTTTATAGAAGGACCCAAACAATCCAAAAGGGTACCAACAGGTAAATGGATAATCTGGCTCATTCATACAATGGATCACTATTCACACAAATCAACAAACAAAACCAAGCTACTAGCACCTACAACAACACAGATCAGTCTCACAACCACCATTTATGTGAATTTTTACAAGGAGTTTAGTACTTGTAAACTTTTAATCATTAAAAACAGTGGGGGCCAGAGATTTAGTTCAGTGGTTCTGGCGCCTGCCTAGCAAGTACAAGGTCCCTAGTTAATTCCCGGTAACCACACACAACAATACCAGGCATGGTGACTCACATCCACCAGCCATCAGTATCACACACCAGAAAGCCAGGTGTGGTGGCTCATGCCTGTAATCCCAGCACTCAAGAGGCAGAGGCAGGAGGATTGCTGAGTTGGAGGTTTGCCTGGGCTACACAGTGAGCTCAGGGCCAGCCTGAACTACAAAGTACAACTCTGTCTCACAAAAAAGAAAGAAAGAGAGAAAGACAAAAAAGAAAGAAATTAGATCAGAGGCAGAATAAAGTAGGAGAAAGGAGGAATCAGTGCACCAGCACAAGAGAATCTCTCAGATAGCAGAAATTATATATTATACATATATTATATGCATCTGTAAAATCTCATTGAACAATACATTTGAAATACTTGCACTTATTATATGCAAGTTATACTTTAATAAAATTGACCAGACTTGTTGTTGTTGTTGTTGTTTTTGTTTTTTGTTTTGAGACAGGGTCTCGCTTTGTAGTTCATGCTGGCCCTGAGCTCACTATGTAGCCCAGGCAAGCCTCGATCTCAGCAATCCTCCTGCCTCTGCCTCCTGAGTGCTAAGATTACAGGTGTGAACCACCATGCCCGACACTGTGATATGTGGTATTGATAGGTGGTGGGCATGAGTCACCATGCTCCGTGTTGTTGTATGTGGTTACTAGGATCAAACTCACAACCTTGCACTTGCAAGGCAGGTGCTGGAACCACTGAGCTAAATCTCCAGCCTTATAAAATTGACTTTTTAAAAGACACCACCACTAGATTTGTTCTAAAGTTTTGAAGTACATTATATTTTTTAAAAAATTCTGAGCATCTAGATAGCAAAATCAGATGACTTTCAATGAATGAAAACATTTAATACCAAATTTCAGAAATACTAAACATCACAGTGAAAACAATTATAGTCACTAAAGAGAAAAGGAAATTACTTGAGAAGTTTATATCTAGCCAAGAATTGTTCAAAAGTAAATACAGTTGAGAGCCAATCTACATATAAGAGGGATTTTCAGAAAATAGAAAAAAATACTGAAGTCCTTCCCAGTCAACTGGGAGACAATTCAAACATAAAAGGTCATAAATGAAGACAGTCTCCTTAGTAAAAGTATGATTTGAAATTGAATGAAAATATAAAACAATAATGGTAATTCCTAGAAGATAAGATATAATACAAAAACAAAATATAGAGTTAATATGGGCCAGAGGGTTAGCTCAGTGGTTCCGGCGCCTGCCTCGCAAGCGTAAGGACCTGAGTTCGATCCCCGGTTACCATATATAATGCTGGGCGTGGTGGCTCATGCCTGTAATCCCAGCACTCGGGAGGCAGAGACGGGAGGATTGCTGAGTTCGCGGCGGCTTGCCTGGGCACCATAGTGAGCTCAGGGCCAGCCTGAACTACAAAGCAAGACCCTGTCTCCAAAAAGCAAAAAACAAAACAAAAAAAAATAGAGTTAATATTAGTTCCAAAGCCCACATTTTACTAATTAGAACTGGGGAATACTGGCAAAATAAAGGCACATAAATTCCTTATTTAATATGAAATAGTGTTCAGAGGTTTCAGTTAACTAAGTTGTGAAACACCTACTGATGGAGTGCCCTACAGTTTTAAAAATAATGAAGGCACTCTTTCTGCACTTGATCTTAGCCAAAAGGCCGAGAAGCGATGAAGGCACTCTTTCTGATATGAAATATCATGAAGGTAAATTTATTCTAAAGGATGAACACTGTACAAAAATGTGTTTAGTGGGCCATGATTTATAAAACAAAAGGGAAAAGGGCAGTGGATTAAATAAGAGAAGAAAAATATTTTATTGCATGTTTTTGCTTTTGTTCACTTGTAAATAAATCATATGAATATTATTCATTTTTAAAATAAAATTTTTAAATGAATTGTTTTGCCTTTCAGAATTAAGTAAATATTCACTGATGACTTACTACATATACAAACCTAACTTGTGATAAACAAGATATCACAAATCAGAAAAGATACAATAATCTCAGAGATACTGACTTCTACTTGAAAAAAGTAATATTTAATTTTCATTTTACAACTATGTTGAGAGATTATAGAGAGTAAAGAATTAAATTATAAAAATTAAAACAATATTACAAACAGGTTGATTTTAGGGTAAAGAAAGATTTTTTTTCCAAGAAAAACTTGATAAATTTTATTTCATAAAAATTAAATCTACTGATCAGAAACATCATATAAAATCAAGAGGCATACTAACTGGCATATTTTTACAAATGTGATGAGATTAATCTTTTTTTAAAGAGTCAATCAAATTAAAAACAACACAAACTTTTTGAAAGCCTCATTAAATCCTCAATATAAAAATGGACAAAATACATGAACACATAAGGAATGAAAATGGTTAAGAAACATACAGGAACAAATTAAACTAATTGATAACCAAAGTGATCCAAATTAAAAAGGGAGTCTTTCTTGCCTATCTGCTAATCAAAGTTCCAAGAAAAGAGACCCTTATAATCACTGACGGGTAATACAAGCTGACATAATCTTTTGGAAAACAGTAAGAGGCATGTATCAATAGCTGTATATAAATGTTCCAAATTTAGACTCTCTAAACTCTGATTTTATAAGTTCCACTTGAAACTTAATACAACTTGATTTATAATAGGAATAAAACTTGGTAACAATCAAAATATCTAACAATATGTGAGTATTAAATTCTGATATATTCATAAAATATTATATCAACACTAAAGTTATATTTTAAAAAATAACCTAGGTAATGTTCAACACGTACTATGAGTGAAAAAATATATGCTATGATGACAATTTTGAATAATTTCAACTATGATAAATAGTGGAGGAAAATGAAACAAAATATGAATAATTATTTTTTACAAGTTACTTGACATTTTTTCTTTTCTAAATATTTTCAAGTTTCTAAAATAAATATGTATGGTAGTGTGACAAGATATCATATTTTAAATAAACAAATATTGTAGCAACAAAAATTTTACCTGGCATCAACAGGCTCAGGATCTCAACTGAAAGAGTTAATTGTTGAATAACCAACTAATTCACAAAATCTGAACAATGCATGAACACTTGCCACCCATCCTTCTAAGAGACCTTTGGTTCAGAGCTTCACATATGTGAACAACATATAGAATACATTGCAACCCACAGATTGACCAACAAGAGCTCTGTCTTTCAACATAATGCATAACCATGTACAGATACCAAGTCCAAACCACAAATAACTGAGCCATTGGTAATGGGGTTCCCATGACATGCTTGCCTGCTGAGAAAGTCTTCAACCAAGACCACCCACTTATGGTCCACAAACCATCAGGTAAAAAGAAGTAACTGCTGAAATAAACTATGAATTGATAACTGTGGCAAAGAGCCCCAGATCCCACACCCAGACTCTCCAGTCCCCTTCTTCATCCCCTGATTGTTTTCTCTGGCAGGATGTTTTACAGTATGTTCATTTCCAACCCAACTTATAAAGCAGTTCTTTAAAGTTTAGAAAAATAATGCTTATTGGGTTCCTGGGTCCAACATGTGTGCAATATGTAAATAAGCAAAGAACACATGTACAGTACCTTCATGAAGCTGGGTTGGCTTGGCAGAATTTTCTCCACTCATTAAAACAACAAAAGATGCAGCTGCTCGAACTGTAGCCTGCCATGTTGACATGGCAACGGGTGGCTCCTGGCATGGAAAAAGGGCCCTGTTGTTTATGGGAGATCCCATAGTATAAACACATGGCCTGCAGAAGGAAGACAAAGACACAGAGGAGGAGAATCTTTAAAATGAGTTGTCACTTTTCTCACCACCATGGTAGTGAAGGTTAAGTTGAGCTTTCAGAGTGAAAACATTCGAGGCTTTGTAGTTGACTAGTTTCAAAGCATATTGAATTGAAACTGCCAAGGGGTTGGCTACACAAATAGCTGGCTGGTTATTTCTCCCAAATGAATTACTTAAATATGTAAAGAAGATTTTTTTTTAAGAAAAAAAAATTTTGGATAACACTTTAAATATAAGACTGCCAAGTTATAATTTATATTATCCATGCCCCCTTCTCCTTAGACCCTTATGTCTTAAAAAAAAAAAAAAAGTTTCAGAGACATTCTTACAAGTTTTTTGGAAAGTATTCTGGAAAAGAAAATATGTTTGGAGATCACTGAGATATTAATGCTTGGAAAAACAAGCTGGTGGTCTCCAATCCAGTGCTGGCGGGCAGTTATCCCCCAATCTTGGAAACCACCTTCTCAAATGGAACCCTTGTGGGAATCCTTGTGGGGATGCCAAGAACAGGGGTTGGCATATAAACAGGACAGTAGGTCACAACAACCCGGCTTGTGATGGGAAGGCCAAGTATACACAGCCCTTACTTAAGCAAGTGTACAAAACCAATGGCATGACATTAGGACTCGTTCTGCTACAACTAAAATACATAAACTTACCCAAACCAAGAAAGATCCCTGCCATGATTAAGTCATGGTTGACAGAGATGGAAAAGATCTACAAAAGCAAAGGAATCTGTTCTCTTGACAGCACAGAGCAGAAGCAAAAGACTAACTCCTTGGGAAAATATCTTAGGAAAATGTTTCCATTTTTTGTTTTTCAGAAGTTATGACAAATATGAGGTCGTTCTAATCAGCTCAACTTACAACATAAATGAATACAGCACTATATATTTTGGATAAACTGGTTTTCCTTTTTATTATCATCATTCTCATTGAACCTTTATCTATTCCTACAATGTGTAAGAACAACAACAACAAAAAAAAAGTGGCCCTATTATGTCAGTCAAGGTCCAGTAAGGAAAAGAGAAACAAGCTAGGAGGTCTTAATAAACACAATTTTTTTACGGCAACATGTGAGACCAACCCTCTACCACTGAACTATGTTCCTAGTCCTAAAAAGGTAATTTAATATAAGGAAGTGGCTATTCAAATGATAGAAGAGGTGAGACACCAGTAAGAAATTAGTCACCGCAGTAAGCAGCTTGGACTCTTCAGGTTGGAGGAGTGAGTGGCCACTAGTGGACACTGCAGTGGAGCAGAAGTCACAGGGAAACTGTTCAGGGAGAGCTGAGGCTCACGGAGCTGCCGGAGGAAGGAGGGAGAGTAAGAACTGCCTGTGCGAGCTCTTAGCTCTTCCACCAGTGCTCTCCAATGGCCATACTAAGTGGGAAGCCAGAGCCAAGACAGTTTGAGAAATTAAACTCCTTGGCACTGAAGCGAGATCACAAGAACAGAAAGTGGATCTTGGGGCAAACCCTAGATTACATCACACTGTCCTGCAAGTGTACATGCCAAAATTTCCACATGGCTCAGGGAAAGATCAGAAAGACTTCCCTAGTCCCTGCTGACTTCTAACTTCTTAAATAATAGTGGATAAATCATTTCACCTCTATCACTGGTAAAATAGGGGAGGAGGGTGCAGGTAGGTAACTTCTTAATCTCTTTATTCTCTGGCCAATCAACCTATGATCCTGTTTGTAAGATTAAGTATAAAAACATTCTAAGAATGAAAACAAACTTTCCCGCAAGGCCTAGAATCATCTAGCAATTTTAATGAGTTTGGAACTCCCACTCTGATCCCTTTGAGTTCCTGGCTAATTGACAACCTTAGTTAACTGTTCAGCCTTGCACGGTATAAGAACCTAACGTGGGAGGCTGCTAGTGCTCCCCTCCTCCCAGGAGCAGCTCACATCCCCAGATGGGTGGGGTCAAAGTATACTTAACTCAGAAAACTCCACCTATTAGATGTCTCTTCCTCAAAAAAAGTTTCATCTTAAAGGAGGGTCTCCAGAAGGAAAATCAGCAGTGAAAGCAGTATTATTCTCATTGGCCAAGTGGCAGGTAGAACTCTTGCTTCCTCTGATGATGGCTTTGTCTATCACAGAAATAGAATAGGCTCCATAACTTTTTTTATCCCAGAGTTCCAGAAAGTGCTGGACATGGAGCTGGACATGGTAGCACATGTCTGTAGTCCCAGCACTCTGGAAGGTTGAGGCAGGAAGACTGCATGGTTGAGCTCAGCCTATGTGACTTAGCAAGACCATCTTAAATGATTTATTTTTTTAATAAGGAAGGGAATGTGGGGTTGTAGCAGAATGCAAAAGACCTGGATTCAACTCCTACTACCACCAAAAAAAAGAAAAAGAAAGGATTCCAGGAAAGTTCTAAACAGCATATACTGACACAGTTAAATCTATTTGTGATATTTACAGAGAAGTAAACTAAAATTTCCCTGCCTAGAGTTCTCCTTAGACATTTTCTTCTGCTAATGGAGGAATACTGCAAAGGCAGAATTAGGATTTAGTTAGTGGTTTGCTGAAGATGTAGGAGAAGGAAAGGAGCCAGCATCTGAGTTTGGCTCATGACCCCTGCCTCCTGCCAGACATGCCATTATGCAGTCACACCCACAGGGTTGGTCTCAATGGCCAACAAGATATGGCAGGAGTGAGGGCATGTCTCTTGGGAAATGAGCCAACAGAAATATCAGTGGCTTCTGTCTTTAGGCCTGTTGGTCTATCCCTGTCACTACCACCCTCATCATTTGTTCTGGAGGAACCTGGCTGCCATGTCATGGGGACACAGGCAGCCTAGGAAGGGGCGCATGTGGTGAGGAAGAGTCTGCTGGGCAAGTCAGCGAGAAACTGAGGCTGCAGCACCACCATTGTGAGTAAGCGTGGATAAGGAGCTTCCATTTATCAAGTGCTGAGATGCCTGTAGGTGAAGGGCCAGCCTCACCACAACCTTTGGATAGAGTCTGAGCCACAGCCACTAGCTAAGCTGCTTCAGGATTCCTGACCCCCAGAAACTATGTGAAGCAGTAAATGCTTGTTCTTTTAAGCTGCTAAATTTGGGCTCATTTGTTATGCAACTTGTATCAGTCAGCTTTCCTGTCACTGAGACACAACACCCTCTCACCCCAACTTAAAGAAAGGTTTATGTGGCTCAGTTCACAGGAGCCAGTCCATAATCAGTAAAGATCCAGGCCAGAAACATAGCAGAAGAGTGTGACAGGACCAACTTTTTTTTAGTTCTTGGTAGCTAGGAAGCAGAGCAGAGGAAGGGATAAGGAACCAGGTATAACTCCCAAGACCATGCCTTCATAACCCAGCCAAACAAACCTCAAAGTGTTTCACCAATCCCTGGGGTGGTTCCCAAAACTAATCAAGTTGAAACAGTTCTAACCACTGCATCCTACCCTTTCTCAAATTGCAACTCAAATATATTTCCTTAAACCATACCTAATCTCCAAATAATGATAATAGTGAGTTCATAATTCTGCCTAACATAACTATCTCAGATACAACCAGAAACACAATAATCCCTTTCCCAAGGTCTCAACAGTTCCAGCATTCTATAGAAGTCCCAGTACGAGACTCAAGGCAAACTCTTAGCTGTGGGCTTCTGCAAAAGTCAAAAGCAAATTACATTAAAAAAAGAAAAAGAGCTGGGCGTGGTGGCTCACGCCTGTAATCCCAGCACTTGGGAGGCACAGGCAGGAGGATTGCTGAATTCAAGGCTTGCCTGGGCTACATAGTGAGCTCAGGGCCAGCCTGAACTACAAAG
>PVIC010044230.1:0-15088 GCA_004025085.1 Thryonomys swinderianus
ATTCCTTCTTCCAGAGTGAATGAGATTCACCCCTTTCAAATGGGTGATACATTTCTTACCACCTTCCCATTGCCCCAGTGCCATGGTAAGTCTGAGTAGAGCGAGTGGAAGGATTCTGGAGAGAGAAATGATATGCAGAGAGATCTTTAGTCTGATGCACAGGGAAGGGATCTTCTACATTTTATATTTCTCTGATACAAATTGGAGGGACGGACATACAGGTGGGAGCAAATATGAGGTGAGGTGAAGCTTTTCCTCATTTCATGATAGCAAAAATGAGGTCCTAGATGATTGACATTTCATCTTGGAATGACTGAGTATCTGCTGGGTGTGGTCTCATGATTACGTGCCCCAGGCATGCCGGACACAGGCAAAGTCCCATCTCATGAATTTTCTTTCTATGGGTTTCTCACCCTGGGCGTTGTTGACACTTGCTGACAGGTAATTCATGGGTGCGAGAGGCTGTCTTGTGCCCTCTCAGGTGTTAACATACAACAAAATTGGGCAAGGTGACTCACACCCACCACAATCAATACCATATACTACAATGCTGGGCGTGGTGGCTCACACCTGCAATCCTAGCACTCGGGAGGTAGAGACAGGAGGATTGCTGAGTTTGAGGCGTTTGCCTGTGTCACAGCATCCTGGCTTCTACCAGGCAGCTACTAGTAGAGCAACCCTCAGGTGTGGCACCAAAAATGCTTCCAGACTTGGCCATATGGTTCCCCTTGGAGCAACATGACCTCCTCTGAGAACTGTTCCAATCATGTGATGACAAAACTGTAAAATAAGCACAGGATCAGGGATAAGTGCTATTAAAAATCAAGTAGGACAATGGCTTTTGACACATGTTGCTCTACTGTTAACCAGATAGGCTGCTCCCAGGAATCAGCACAGACCAGAGATTCAGCCCTATGTTCTCCTGCTTGTGTTTCACAGTCTCCCCTTCATATCAACAGATGCTTTCTATGCTAGCTCTGCTTTCTTTGCCTTTGCTGTGACCTTAAAAGCTCCTCACCTGCTTCTGCGGGGCTTTACCTGCCCAGCCTTCATGCCATTTGGATGCTCATCCTCCTATACACGCTCATTAATCTTAAGTTCTGCCATCTGACATAATTGATTATAAATCACTGTGAGAAAACAAGGGGAATTAGTACCTGGGACAAGAATCAACATAAAATCGTGAGACAACTGTTTGTGAAGTTCTTTGTCCTTCACATACTAAGCAGGTCTGAACTAGCTCATTCTTTTCTCTGTCTCTCTCTCTGTAGCTTCTTCCCCTAGTTCTCACCTGCCACATACTCCCAGATCTTCTGTCCCCTTATAGAAACTTCCTGATCATTTTTGTTCTTGAGTCCACAAGCTCAAACCTCTGCCTGTAGCGCTTGTACAAATATACTACATACTCCTTTTGTTTGATCATACAGAGGACCTAGTGGTTTTTAATCCTCAACGTCTCTCATTCAGGTTAACAGACATTTATCCTCCAAAGAAAAGGCTCATCCAAGAGGCTTCCCAAACACAGAAAAATACTTGCCAAGAATGTATACTCAATATTAATCACCTTTAGATAGCAGTTTTGTCACCCTGCCCACGACTGTGGCAATAACCAGCCACTTGAATCCTCTGTCATTAAAGAGAAAAGAACGACACCTGAAAACTCAGGAGACTCAAAATGAGTTCTGTGTTTAACTCAAAATGAGTTCTTGTGTGTAACACAAGCCGAGTTATGTGTTTCAGGGAAATCTGGCTATCCTTCCAGGTCTGGGAACCTGAAAGATTTTTTCCTAACGAAAGTAAGCAAATGTAGACAGTTGCTGAGTTGATGAATTTTCTAACGTAAGAGGACTCATATTTTTCTTCCTTTTTAAAAATAGTAAGATACTTTTAAAATATATATCTTTCAGAACAGTTTTAAACGAAACAACATGTGTAAATCACACAGTGCCGGCATTGGTTTCCTCGCTTCCTCTCGCCCTTTTTAAACTTTGCAACTTTCGAATTCTGACTCCCCCGGCTCAGATGCCTTCCCAGGGCTTAGCATGATGGGTGTCACACACTTAGACTCCTTTCCTAACATTCCTTAGACTGAAACTAATTATAACAATAAGGATTAACACTATTTTTTTTTTTTTTTTGAGACAGGGTCTCGCTTTGTAGCTCATGCTGGTCCTGAGCTCACTATGGAGCCCAGGCAAGCCGCCGCGAACTCGGCAATCCTCCTGTCTCTGCCTCCCGAGTGCTGGGATGACAGGCGTGAGCCACCATGCCCGGCATTGTGGTATGCGGTGATTGTTGGTGGGCGTGAGTCTCCACGCCCAGCATTGTACTGGTTAACCGGGGATCGAACTCAGGACCTTGCGCTTGCAAGGCAGGCTCCGGAACCACTGAGCTAACCCTCCGGCCCAGGATTAACACTATTTTTAATGTGAGCTATGAATAAATAAGATAGTCAATTCCTTACAGGTAGTAGCTAAGCTCTTTAGACACCCCTTGTTACATTTTCTCTTGCTAACAGCAGGGTGAGCAGCTGGAGTAATTAATAATAACTATTGCCTTTTTGAGCTTGTAAGAAGACAGATCCTGGAGCCCTACTATTAGCTGGTTTAAATCTTGTCTCCGCCACTTACCAATTGAAGAATTATTTAAATTCCCTGAGGCTAAGTTTTCCCTAAAAATGTAAACTATACTTGTATCTGTCTTTAAGTATCAGGATGATCACATGAGTTATTAAATGTCAGATGCTTAGGGCTTGGCACATAGTGACTGCTGTATGTTAGTGTCTCATCTTATCTGAAAAGGATGACGCAAGGCGACATATTACATAATATCCCATTCCTACCACCTCTACCGCATGCTCAGGTAAGGACTGGTCTTAAACTCAAGGCCAAGTTCCTTATTTGAGTTCATAGGGTGTGAGAAAATAAAAGTCACTTATGTAATATTGACAGCCATACTTGCTCATTAGGCACTTGATTAATGATTTAAAACAAACAAAATAAGATATTTTTCTACTTGTGAGTTAATCAGAATCATTTGTTAGAAACATGGAGGTTGCTGGTCCATGCTGATGATTCCTACTAGCCACTTAGCATGCTGTCACCTTTCAAGCTTTTAAGTAAGCATGGGCCTAACCACACATTTATTACTTAAGAGCACACACACTTATTAAAGAAACAAATTAACAAAAGCAGATGGAATCCACCTCTATAAGTTGTACTGTTCCCTAGCTTGAATTGAATAAATCATTGATATATTCTTGTGTCAAAAGTAGAACAAATAATTTGATTGGCCATGTACTAGTGTGTTACTTGGATACAGTATAAGCCAACTTAAACTATTACCTTATTGATAAGGAAGTAGAGATTCTCCAGTTTTTCACTATTATAAACAGTAATACTTACAACGTTCATAATTGTGGGAATAAGAAAATATTTTTAAATGTAGTAAGTATAAGCAAAATCCTCTTACCTGAGTTTTAAAGTTCCTTTTGAAGCTCTTTTTCCAGTTCTACTGCTGATACAGTGGTGGAGATAAGCAGCAGGGACAGCTGTGACTCTTAGGGTGTGGTGTCCCTGGATGTTCTACCTAATAACCCCAGAACTCTATGGAGCCATACTTCATTGGGGGGAGGAATAATGTTTCAGTTCTGTACCTATTTTAAGGGAGCACAGGAGCTGTCACACTTTATATTAATAAAACACCAGCTGTCAATTATTTTAACTACTTAAAAATGGAAATTAAGGGGGAATTAGAATAATGATTACTGGTGAATAATAATGTGGATGTCTGCACATTTGATCATCAGACCTCATAAGAGCCATTTGAAAACTACATGTAGAGCGTCTCAGTTTCTGAGTGCTTATGACCTAATGTTTTTGCAAAGGCCAGCTAGAATTCTTTTGGAATAGAAATTAAGTGACCAGCATGATAGTAACTTCACTGAAAGAAAATATTAAGTGAAAGTCATCGATCTTGCTATTTTAATTGGCATGATATCCTCTGGTAGACATAGTCATAGCATGTTCTTTCTTTATCATCGTTTTTCAGATGTGAAAATATGTACTTGTTTTGCATTGAAAAACGAACAGCTGCCCTTTCTTTTCAGCTCCAGCAGCATCTTATTTTGCAGATAATCTCTTCATTAATGAAAATCAGAAGCGGCTTGGTGTATTCTGTGCATAATTAATTATCTTGGCAAGAAGATTTATGAATGTAATTTTTCTCAATTGCGCCAATCAGACATAAGGGAGACAAACAAATACATTAACACTAAATTATTCATGCCTTCTTTGTACAAGTAGTGTCAAGGACATCTAGGAGAATTAAGACAAGAGAATAGGAAATCTTTCCATCACACAGATCACCTATACAGACAGATATCTATCTATCTATCTATCTATCTATCTATCTATCTATCTATCTATCTATCTATCTATCTATCTATCTTTGAGGCTAGGGGAAGGATAACAGAATTCACATTTAGAAAGTTTTCTAGTTTATAGTGTGAGTATGATACACATGACAGTTGTGCAGTATATTCCCTATCAAGAGGGAATTAAAATGATATTCCACATAAGCACACTTACAATGATGACCTACGTAAGCACAGTCTCTGGGCACTAGTTCTGTGTCTGTAAAACTATGTGTGTGAGTACACACATATGAACATGAATGTGTTCTTTCGTACATGCTGGTCCTAACTATGATTTAGAGCTTGAGTTGTTGACCAGCTTAAATTAATATGAGATAACCTATGAAATGTTGAAGGTTTTTTTAAAACCCTTCTTTAAATGTAGCTTTCAAATACGTCTGGCCTAAAACCAAAATAAGAGTTGCATTATCTTAATGATACTGAAATCCAATAGATTGGCCCAGCAATAGACATAAATAGTTGTCCAGCCATTTGTGTAATAAAATATATCATAGAATTTCATTATAGCACATAGGCTAGAATTCTTTCTGTGGCATGCCAACAGGAAATAGAAAGTACCTCAATGTAGTTGTGAATGCAGTACACATCTTTGTGTCCTAGTATCCATGGTAATCCGTAGCACTCTCAATAGTACCACAGATCAAAGACAGTGGTGAGGGATTCCCTCTAGACTCCCACAAAATCCTGCATATTAGTCGGGTCCCACAACCATTCTCTAAATTTTCCTGGCCTTCTATAACATTCTGATTTACAAGTGGATAAATCCCATATCACGGCTAAGTATGCAAACTAGTTTATTTAGAAGGTCAGCTTTCTCTCCAAACAAGCATCAGTGTTACCCTCCCTTTCTTCATCTCTTAGCTATTTCTTTAGCTCATTTATACTTACTATCACGGAGAACATGTTCATTAAGTTTAGCTTGTCATGTCCGTAGTTTCCCTTCTCTTTTGAGCTTTCCTTTTCTATTGTTTTAGTTGCCACAGTCAACTGTCTAAATCTTTAAATAAAAATTCCAGAAAAATTTGTGTTAAATAGCTTTTACTACACTGTATTATCATTATAGCTGTTTTTTGTTTTAGTAATGCCCCAGCCCATCCCAAGACCTTGAAAGTTCTAAACAAGCACTCTTCCACAGAGATACATCTCTGCATCAGTTCTAATTTCCTTTTTGTTCTCTCTTGGGAAACGGTCTCACCTTCTAGCCCAGGTTAACCTCAAACTCCTGGCAATCTTCCTGCCTCTGTCTTTCTAGTGCTAGGATTACAGGTGTGTGCCACCATGCCTGGCCCCAGTTCTATTTTATTATAATTGTGGTTAATCTCTCTCTCTCTTAGTATCTAAATTATAACTTAAACTTTATTAAATACATATAGACTTTAGTACTGCCTATGGTTTCAAGTATCCACTGGGGTCCGGGAATATACCTGCTGTGGATAGTGGTGATACTGTACTGTTCATTTGAATTAGTATCTTAACATATTAACCACATAAACCTATGAAGAAGTTGGTTATGAGGATTTAGGCCACATACTGTGACTGAATGCATTTTCAGAAGTGATGTGTGTGTTCCCACAGGAGGGTTTGTCACTGCTCCACTCTTCACACCCATTGTGTGACAAAATTAGCTGCTATAGCCTGAGCCATCTGCCACCCCCAGACTGCCTGTGTATCTCCTTCCACTCCGGAACCTTTTCTCTCCCTGGAATTGGAGAAGCTGGGCTTTCTGCTTCTCATCAGCACAGCCACCACCCCAAACTAGCCAGGGAGAGAGATTCATTCTCTCCTTGCCCTACAGTTACAGCCCCGAAGACAAAACAAAAGGCCAGATTAATTTCAATACATTTTATCAGGAAATCTAAGCAAACAAAATAAATACCATACTTTAAAAAAGGATTACAACATCCTTAATTTCAGAATCTTGTTTCTCCTAACAGTCGGTTTAAGCCAAAGCTGGAGCATCAAATCTATTAAGCTGCTTGATTTAGGAATTGGGATGGGGATGTGAAAATACCAAACTTTGGCTCCACTGCTAATGTCTGCCTGTCTATCTGTCTTTAACTCGGACACACAATTGAATACAGTCGACTAGATTCCCAGTTCACTTAGGGTGGAATCTCAAGTTACATTGCCAAAGCCATCCTTCAGATATCTTTGGCAGAATTTCATTTTCTATAACTAGGAAAAAGAAAGAAAGAGAAAGACAGAAAGAGAGGAAGGAAGGAAGGAAGGAAGGAAGGAAGGAAGGAAGGAAGGAAGGAAGGAAGGAAGGAAGGAAGGAAGGAAGGAAGGAGAAAGAAAGAAAGAAAGAAAGAAAGAAAGAAAGAAAGAAAGAAAGAAAGAAAGAAAGAAAGAAAGAAAGAAAGAAAGAAAGAAAGAAAACAGAAAGAGAAAGAAAGACATGACTGCATAGTTCTGTTTCTTGTCTTAAAGAACAGGAAAAGAAAAATTAAAAAAACTCAAAAACTTCCTTCCAAGCTGAGGGAATTTCCCTTAAATGAATTGAAGGTAATGATAAAAATAAAATTTAAATCCAGAGAGTTCCATTGTAGTACTAATTTTACCCACTGGACTCAACTTCTTTCTGCCACTGAGTGGCTGGAAGGAGCATATCTAAACACAAGTAAGAGGTGATGGTAGAAGTACAGATGGGAGGAAAGAAATAATATGGAAATACAAGCTGGAATATTTAAGTACGTAAAAGTATAATTCTAGATAGGGAGAAGGATCATCTGTGAAGCCATTTATAAAAGATAAATGTTGCCTCATGACAAGGTATTATTTTAGGTTTCCTTCTACCCATCCATAGAGAATCCTGGGATTTGATGATTTGGGGAAAGAGTACCTTTCAGCTGTCTTCATTTATTCAAGGAAGGCTCCCAAATTCTACAAAAGAAGATCAGGAACACTATCTTCAAATCTCTGAAAATAAGCCCAAATAATAGGCAAATAGCTGGATGAGCCCTAAAATTCATTGAGAAGCAGAAACCTAATCTGAAGTTTTACAGTAGTAATAGACAGTATTCCAGCAAAGTTGGTTTTGCTGCTCTCAGTTGGCTTTGTGTGTGATTCTACAATTGGGCAGCCATTCAGACGAAAGATGCTCAGAGCGTCCACACGGACAGGCCGTATTTACACGGGAGGAAAAGAAGTGAGCTGCAGAAAACCCAGTGAGGCTCAGAAAACTGCAGAGGCCACCGCTTACCTCTGCCTTACTTGGACGTGGTTTGAACAGTTGGCCCCTTGTGATTGACTGAGACTGAGTCTCTTGTAGGAGGGGGTACATCGAATTAGGTTGTAACCTGCCAGGTGTGGAGAAAACCATAGGTAAAACCTGACCTCTCAAGAGGCAGATCCAAGCCAAAGAGTTGGGCTCACTAGCAATAGTTTTTACTCCCAATCCTCAGGTACAAATCTCAGCAACATGGTTTTCGTGTCTTTCTTAATATACATTTTCACCTAAAGAGGGAAATGAATATTGGAAGTTTAGTTATTGCCTGGTTAAGTACAGAACACAATTACTGGATTACCTGTATGAAATAAAAAGAACTAGTTGCTCTACTATAAAAGGAGAAATATTTAAAACTTAAGAGTGCTAAATTTTGTTCTGTAATAATGACATGGTTTGAAAATCAAAGAAGACTTTGAAACCTGTGGCCATCAATATACGAGACTGAAAACATTTTAGTAGTGTGTGGGGGTTTTGTGGTAACTAGAAGGCTGTCAAAAGTCTACATTTAAAATGATAATTGATGCCTATCCTCTCCCTTAACAGTTTTTGTTTTTATTTTAATGGTGATTGGACTTTTGGCAAACAGTGTTCTGCATGTGGAAGTAAAAAGGAGAGTAGTTTGAAACTTGATCTTCCCTCAAGCATTTCTGTTAAGGTGGCTTGAACTGCGAGCTTACCTCCTCCAGGGCAGTTTTAAATAATGATCAAAAATAAGATCTCATCTCAGATTGCAGAAAAAACTACACATAAAAGAAATAACAGCAGTTCCCGGCAGTCCAGTGTCACCTAATGGCCTAACCTAATGGCCTAAACGCTTTAGGCTGCAGCATTTCACCCTCCTGTCACTAAAGTTGTGTTTCCTTGACCATTCAAGAGCGTTCCCCATGGTTTAGTCCTGTCTTTGGCATGGGCCATTTGGCACCTGGAATGCTGAGCCTGGGCTTTCTACGCCCATACCTGGCACTCTTGATGAACCCAGTCTGTATTTCCATTGTCCTCTCTAGTGCAGTGTTTCCACAGAGGCCTGTAGTTACAACAGGACCCATATCAAATTAGAATTAGGTTCCCTCACCTGGGATATTGCTCAGTGGCACCATGCCTGCCTGGCAAGAGCAAGGTCCTGAGTTCCATTTCCGATACTGGAGAAAAGAAATAGGTTCCATAACCAGAGTCTTGCATTGGGTTTTTAAGATGATGCATAAACATAGGAAAATATGAGCCACTTCTTCAGAATGGTTTGTTTCTGCAAATGGATATGATGAGAAAGAAAAATAAAATATACTAAATGGAAAGGCATGAGTTCTGATCATGGCATTACTGTCCTTACTTCTGGGACCTTATATTGGTTTGTTGAGCTTAGGTAAATCGCTTAAGCTGTCTGGGTCTCATTTTCTTCATTTGTTTAAGAAATGTCTCCATTCCCAGGACGGGTGTGAAGACCACATGGGGTGAGACCTCAGGCAGTCTGGAGTGGGGCCCAACCCCTCTCCATGAAGGTCAGGTACACTTCTCTTATTGTCTTCACTCTTATCTGGAAGTAGCGGTCAAATGGCCCACAAATAAAAACTTGGCTCTCCTTGCCCAAAGTTAATACCTTCCATAGCATTCTCCTCCCACTGTCCCATTCAGTCTGGTAAACTATTGCAGTAAGTCTCCTGCATCGCCAGTGCCCTGTACCCACCAAAAGTTTATGTAAAGTCTAATCACATAAAAGGAGAAGGGAAGAGAGAGGAGGAAGCCTTTGTTCCCTCTGCTTTCTCTGAAGCTGAATTCCTCTGCTTAGCCAATGAACACAGCCAATCAATTGCTTTGAAAGAATCATAGTTCTTCCCTCTCCACCCCCTCCAGTAGCCGACAAGTACTTAGCAACTGATACCTTTCCACTGCTCCCATGGCTTTGCTATTTTAAGTTGCCCTTAACGGAAACTAAGTTCTTAAACTCACATTTAATATGTAAGGATATTCCGACATCCCTGAATAACAGAATCAGCCAATAAAAATATAATGCAATCCATATATTTGACTTTAAATATTCTAGTAGTTATTAAAAAAATTAAAAAGCCACTTGAAAAGTAAAAAGTAATAGTAAATTTTATTTAAGCAAACATACCCAAATATTTCAACAAGTAATGAAAGCTAGCAGTTTTCATGGAACCTTTTCTTTTCTTTTTTTTTGAGACAGGGTCTCGCTTTGTAGTTCAGGCTGGCTCTGAGCTCACTATGTAGCCTAGGCAAGCTTCGAACTCAGCAATCCTCCTGTCTCTGCCTCCCGAGTGCTGGGATTACAGGCGTGAGCCACCACGCCTGGCACTGTGGTATGTGGTATTGATTGTTGGTGGGCGTGAGTCTCCATGCCCAGCACTGTATGTGGTTACTGGGGATTGAACTCAGGACCTTGCGTTTGCGAGGCAGGCGCCGGAACCACTAAGCTAACCCTCCGGCCCTCATTATTTTTATACAAAGATGATGGAGTCTGATATGAATTTTATACCTATAGCACTCTTCAGTTTGGGCTCTAGGCACTTGATGGCCATGTGTAATTATTGGATTCTATAGCGGGAGGTACGTATCCACACCATTTGGTGGAATTTTTCCAGCACTCTTTTTTTACTCTTGAGGCAGCTGTTATTTTTCACTGAGCATCCCTGATTGTCCCCTGCATCCTTGCCTTCTTCCCTCCTCTCCTGTCACCATCTGATGGATGCCACAACCCATAAAAAGCACTGTCCCGCTTCTGCCCTGAAGTAGCTCTGTCTCCTCAGGGTTCTAGAAGCCATGTAAAGCTGACCGGATGACCACACACATCGCTTAGGTCAAGCAAAAAGGAGAAGGGGAAAGTGTGTTCATTTCCCTTGTGGTCTGCCAAGGTCCAGAACCAATTTTCCAGAATATGCTTTGAGTACGTTTTGTTCTTCCTTCCTTTCCATGTCCTCTCGAGTGACGGCTCATGTGTTCAGGCTCTTACAGGGACCATGTGACACAGAGGCATCCTAATGCATCATTTACTGCCCGTCTCACTTGGCTTTGGGACAGTGGCGGCTGATATAATGGAAGAGTTTATACAAAGTGCACTTGGGATAACTGGGCTGCTGTTTGCAGTCACTACTTGCGGGACAGTGACTGATATACTGAATGTCAGAGTGTTATGGTTGGAGAGAGAGAGAGACACTGAGTTAACATGCTTTAATAGAAAGGTATATGGCCTGGACATCCTCAATATTGCTCCAGTTCTTTTGCTACATTCTGTTGTAGGATGTAGTCTTGCCTTACAGGCATAATGCCTTGTGGGATTGAAATAGTGTCGGCCCAATCTAGAAGATGAGGTCATTCGAGACCATTTAAAATCAGAACAACTCACTCCTTCCTGGCTTTCATCACAGCTGCCATGTGTTACACGACAAGTTTTTGACTCACAAAATTCAATGGGATTATCTGAGGATTCAGGCTTCTCACCTGTTTTGGGAGATTAGCAAACACCTGTTGTATCCTTGTTTCTTCCACTCAGTTTCTCTATTAACTGCCCCTATTAAGGCATTGTTCAGATGTCTAGGTCCCTCCGCTTCAGCTAAGAATAAATAAAACTGACTATTAAGGCTTATTAAAATAAAATCAGTGACCTCTTAAGTTTAGCTATGCTCATTACCCACTTTACTTGAGGAAAATCTAAAATTATTCTTCTGGTTGTGCTTCTTTATGGTGAAAAGTATTTCATTTTATAAAAATAAGCTAAATAATAAATTTGACAACACTTCACAAAATACTATGTGGGCTCTAATGTGCTTATATCATCTGGTTCTAACTGGAACACCAGAAAAGCAAATGGACCTCATAAATACAATATTTGAAATATAGGGATTACTACTAGAGCATGTATATGATCAACTATTCTGAAGAAAACGGGGTGTATTTCACATGAATGGTTACCATCACTCTTTTCTTTGTATGCAATTCAGCTAAATCTGTGGTTAACACAGATTTGCAACTATAAAGACGCAGGGGAAACCCTCTGGCTGGAGATTCTGTGTTAGGAGATGCTAAGGATTGGCGCAGAACTTTTGCTCTTGTAATCAGCTTTGTGGTGTCAGCCCTAGAATAGTCTTGGAGTGTGCTAATCCAGGTGAGCCTCTAACTCGCGGTGTGTGTGCTGGTCCGGTACATTTATTGTGAATTTTAGACTTAATCTAGCTTTCTGCTTAGCTTCACGTATTTCTTTACATCATGAGGTTTGGAAAAACTTCTATGGCTGTGTGTGCAGGGCGGCCAAGGCTTGAGGAAGATGTAGTATCAGATTTAGAATGCGTCACTATTTTAAATGGGCTGGCAAATATTCACTTGTTAGGTTTCAAGTCGTTCCCCCTGAAGACGGGGATGTAAGGCTTTAGGACAGCTGTGCGTGGGAGCAGGACACGGAAGAACGAACACAGACTTTGGAATCCTACGTACACTTGACTCCGCCACTTACTATGGGATCCTTCCTGTGCTGCTTATTAACTTCTTCCAAATTCACTAAAATTGTCTCCAAAGTGATTACATTATCCTGGTCCTACACTCATTGAAAAACACAGAGCTGATGCCCAAAATCAGCTGGAGAACTGTCCGGCATATGGTGGTTTCTTAAGAGTCATGAAGATCATGCTGTTCATGGTTTGAGAGTAAAAACTCAATGGTCTTTATTTAATTGGGATAAAGAAACTGTATCTAAGCACCCCAAATATAGGTCCCATGTCAAGTTGGCATCAATTAAAGGGTATAGATCCATGTGCTGGGGATGAAGTTCAGAGATAGAGCATGAACTAAGCCCTGAGTTCAATTCCGAGCATTCAAAAAAAAAAAAAAAAAAGGAAAAACATGTGCTTTCTTTGAGGACTTCTTTCAAGTTCTTTGATAGCCAGGCTCGCATATGACTTGCTCTGTAAATCAAGGCTACATCAATGTGAGTCATGCCCTTAACCATTTATAATGTCATTGATTTTTATAACTTTTCAATTTGTTTTCTGAATACAGATTTCTAGCAATGGCAGTAAACTATTTTTGAATTGTCTTTTTTATAGTAGATGATATAATTCTACATATGCTGTTTAATATCTCTATGTAAGTCCATGTAACTATACTCCGATTTATGTCTGTATCCAGGAAAGAAGATATGTTTACAAAAGAATTTATGATTTATGGGCTGCTTAAGAATCCATTTTAGTTCTTTTTGTGTGTGGTTTTGAATTATTTTCTTCATGCTATATAATAAGTTACTTTTATACTTTTGGGGAGTATTTTTTTTCTCTTAAGCATGTATAGGTTGAAATGATGAAAAAGCCAGATTATATTAGTGTATGAGATCAGTTTCTGTTAAGAGAAATTAAACTAGCCTAGTTTGGAAAAATTGAAGAATTGGTTACAAGCTTCTCCCCCATGTATCCTGATCATTTGAATTTCGATTTTGCTTGGCACTTCTTCCCCAGGCTGTGTGCTGGTTTCAGAAAATGGCAAAGGATTTGCAGGAACAAAGTCTGGGTTCATCGTTGTCAGATAATGAAGAACTAATTCGCAAGCATGAGAAACTGATAATCACAGCAAAGGTAAGAGACACTGTCCACATGAAAATCATTGAAAAATGTGTGAATTTCACTTGAATATGCTTATATGAGTGATTTAGGGGAAAACTAAAACAAAAACCAAACTGTCTTCAAATAACCAACTGTTCGGAGAACAGCGAATATTACCCTGCTCACTGCCCAGGCTCCTAGAATAATAATACAAAGCTAAAGCCTTCTCCAACAATAACTGTATTTTTTGAATTTTTGCTGTATACCAGCCACTCTACTACCTAAGTGTATTAGATGCATTATTTAAATTATCACAGAATTCCTAGGGATAGGTTTTTTTTGTTGTTCATTTTATGGGTTAAACCATATAAAACAGGGCTTGAATGAAAAGTAAAGGCCAACGTAGTGCAGCAGTAGCAGTATTCATTAATCCAAGGCCCAAGTTCTTAAATATTTATTGTGCTCACTTTCTCGAAAAATTGTTTTACTTATGGTGACATCATATTTTCACTTTTATGATTTCCAGGTAAAATTGCATTACTGTTCCTGCTTATATTTCCCTAGTTCCTTAAGAACTTTAAGATTTCTCCAATTTGCAAGAGGCAATGGCTGCCACCCAGCAATCCCTGGGTGTCCGCAGCGTGCACAAATGGAGCTCTGACTCCACAGGCCACGGCACCGATGCAGTCGCTCCCTCTCCATTGCGTCTGGTTAGTTGGCAACAGACTCATCTCTGCGTGTGGGGTCTACAGTAGCTCTTTACAGATACTACCAGTGTTTTCTGCAAGAAAACAAAAGTCCATCATAGTATGCTGAGTGGGAGCAGTGACTTCTACAGTACTTACCGAGCTCTAGAGAACTCTGTGGCAGTAATATCGTGGGTAGTTGGTGGTTGTAGGTAGAACCACGTCATCGAGCGCCGGGAAACCATGGGCCAGCTCTGACAGCTGTTGAGAATGGGGTAGGCAAGTCAAATACCCAGCTGGAGCATGGATGTTGTTGGAAGGAGGACGTAGATTACATTTGTTTAGACTTGAGTTTCTTCACAGGGGTCTCGATCCTTTTTGTTCTCTTTTGTGTTAGTTTCTTGCTTCTCTTTGAACATTGGGGTATATCACTGATGTTCAAAATGTGTGATTTTGGGGCCGGAGGGTTAGCTCAGTGGTTCTGGCACCTGCCTCGCAAGTGCAAGGTCCTGAGTTCGATCCCTGGTAACCACATACAATGCTGGACGTGGTGGCTCACGCCTGTAATCCCAGCACTCGGGAGGCAGAGACAGGAGGATTGCTGAGTTCGCGGCGGCTTGCCTGGGCACCATAGTGAGCTCAGGGCCAGCCTGAACTACAAAGCGAGACCCTGTCTCAAAAGCAAAAAAAAAAAAAGTGTGATTTTGATAGTTAACTGATTGATACAAAGTTATAACTGGTGACCTGACAAGAACTGCTGTTTTTTTAAGTTGTTTAAAAATTTTCAGAATTATCTCATTGGTGTAGGAAGTCAATTTTCTTCCTGGATGTTTGTTTTAATATTCCATTGTGTGAGTGCACAATAGATCATTAATTCACTGCCTGAAGATATCTTGGTTGCTTCCAAAATTGGGTAACCCATCTCCCCTGCTCCAGGCCTGGGAACTGAACTCAGGACCTTGTGCTTATAAGGCAGGAACAGAGCTAAATCCCTGGCCCTTGGACAGTTTTAATAAGGCTGTCATGTGCAAGTTTTTGTGCAGACAAACGTTTTCAATTAATGGAGTAAATACTAAGAAGTGTATTTGTTACATCATATAATGAGTAGGTTTAGTTTTAGTACAACTTCAAACTCTTTTCCAAAATGGTTGTATGCTTTATATTTCTACCTGCTTCTGTTCCATGTCTTTGCCAGCAT
>PVIC010044231.1:0-15126 GCA_004025085.1 Thryonomys swinderianus
ATGGGAAGGATTCAGTAGAATCCATAGTACCAGGGATGGAGTATGCTAAATGTTATTTTGTTTGCCACAAAAATGAGACAAGATATATATATAGTTTTGTATTTCTCATACAGACATGTATCCTACTTTTTTAAATGTGCCAATTTTATCATATTTTGTTTCTGTAGTCTATTATGTATTAATAAATGTGTGAATTATAGTTTGTGCATAGAGGCTTTTTAAATGTATTGTAGGTAGAACTTTTAGCTTTAAAAAATTAATCTCAGGGCTGGAGATTTAGCTCAGTGGTTCCAGTGCCTGCCTAGCAAGTGCAAAGTCCCTGGTTCAATCCCTGTAACCACATACAAGAATACTGGGCATGATGACTCACACCCACCAGCAAGCAGTACCATGTATCACAGTGCCAGATGTGGTGGCTCACGCCTGTAATGCCAGCACTCAGGAGGCAGAGGCAGGAGAATCGCTGAGTTTGAGGCTTGCCTGGGCTACACAGTGAGCTCAGGGCCAGCCTGAACTATAAAGTGAGACCCTGTCTCAAAAAAAAATTAATCTCATATAATACTTAGTGGTGTTTAATGTATTAATTATTTTACTCAATTTCCTTTTCTCTCTTGCCTTGAAGATTTTATTTATTGACTACAATGTTAAGTACATTGCTAAAGAATAAAGCTGCAAGATAGAATATGCACTTTGTATTATATCATAGAAACCAGTTATTTGTCTAAATTTTAACAAACTCGGGTGGATAGTACACTTAACAAAGTTAAAGGTCAAAATCATAAAACACAGCTTGAATTGGAAATAATACAAGAACTTGAGGTTTCTGTCTACAGGTGTTAATAAAAAGTATATTCTAGTGAGTACTATAATTATGATTAATTATAATTAATTATAACTTTGAACAAACTATGATAAATTATGCTGTGGCATGAATGGGTGAGAGGGTAAAAGTGAATAGATGAATATCAGAATTGTTCAGACACAGGCTACGCCAGCAACGGGAATAAGATTAACCTGGCAGCTGTAAACAGAAGGCCAGAAAGAACTAACTCAGGAACAAAAAGAACATAGGAGCTGTCCAACAGTCCATGAGGTTGTCATTACTGTTTCTGCTGTTGCTACTAGTCTTGGTTTGGTTTTTGAAAAATAATGGGAATGCTGCTCCTAAAATTTGGGAAATCAAGAAGCAAGATTAAATTCTGACAATAAATGCAGTGATGGGGCACTAGCTTTTCAGTATGAACCAATAAACCAAAAGAGGCATGAAGAGACACAAGAATCAATGACATAAACCAGGCTTTCCAGTGGTAGCTCAAGAGTACTCATGCAGTTATTAATTAGTTTTTGGAAAGGTGGGGTTTTGAAGTAGCAAAAGAAAGATAACTTATTTAATTAGCAACTTGGGACCAAATGGATAGTCATGGTGGACAGAAATTATGGAATCTTCTTTCACAATACATCAAAATATATTATAGGTAGATCATAAGTTTGTAAGTAAAAATGAAACTACAAAAATGTGGGAAGCCATGTGAGAATTGTTAAAGAAATCTTATGGAAGAAAGCCTATGGTTTGACGTGAAGCCTGGGGGGTGTTAATAAAAAGATAAATTCAGCTTCATAAAAAGAGCTTTTTAAATTCTGCTAGGCTAAACCACAAACAAGATCAAAAGACAAACCACAAAGCAGAGAAAAACATCCACATCTCCTATGAGAGACAAGGGGCTAATTTCTGTACTGTACACTAAAAATCAATACAAAATAGATCAACATTTCCATAGAAAAGTAGATAAAATATAAATAGTAAATATAAAATAACCATAATTGAACATATAAAATATTTTTCAATTATTCAAGATAACTGCAAATTAAAACTGCACTGAAACTTTTTTTTTTAATCTATAAGACTGGTAAAGATAATAAAATCAAAATTTGCCAAAAGTATAAAAATACTCATACAGGACTGGGGATTTAGCTCAATGGTTCTGGCATCTGCCTGGCAAATTCAAGGTCCTGAGTTCAGTCCCTGATACCACATGTCATAATGCCGGGCATGGTGTCTCGTGTTTGTAATCCCAGAACTAAGGAGGCAGAGGTAGGAGGATTGCTAAATTCGAGGCTTGCCTGGACTACATAGTGAGATGCTGTCTCAAAAAAAGAAAAAAAAAATTAAAACAGATAGACCTTTCGACTCAACCATTCCACTTCTAGGGATTTATCCTATGTTCTTGCACACTCTGGTATGATTTTAAAAATACATCTACTGAAAGTCAAGATGCAAAATGATATGTATGCATATTATTACTTATTCATTAACATATTAAGCAAATACCTGTGAGTATCTCCTCTGTGTCACGCACCATTCAAGATTCTTAGGATACAGCAATAAGTAAAATAGCCAAAGACCTCAACCATAGTGGAGCTTATCTTATGGTAAGGGAAAGAGTTGCCCACCGAACAACAAACATGAGCATTGTGCAATGTATTAGAAACTAGCAAATTCTATGGATACATAGGAAAGGAGAGCCAAGCACAGGAGATCCTGAGAGGAAGATATACACTATCTAATAGTGCAGACAAGTTGGGCCTCAGAAAGTGAGATTTAAAGAGGGGAGGAAATAGCCAAAAGGGTATTCGAGAGAAGGGAGTCCTGACCGAGAGAGCTATAGGAGGTCGTAGGGCAAGAGCATACTGAAGAGTGCCGAGAAGCCACCGAGGCTGAGCAGACTGGCCCAGAGAGAATATGAAGGCGAGGGAGGTAACGGGAAGCAAACCAGTGCAGGACTTCCTAAAGACATGGATGCTTCTTTGGTGTGGCAGGAACAACTAAGGGAGGAGGCATCATTTATGACTTAGAATTTTAAAGAGTCCCATATTGAGAACCATGAGTACGATGCATGTTACTATTTCCATAAAAATTTAGACATTTATGTATATATAGATAGATTGCACCCCAATTTGGGTTACACCCCCCAAATCTATCATAACCTAAAAATATCTCTAAGTTAAAATACATTTTGTATTACCCCTGCTTCTCAGAATGTCTTTAGGCCTCTTTCTTCTGTCTTCTGTCAATAAACTTCACTCTTAGTTTGGGGGGAAAAAAGGTGCATTTTCTAAATCTAACCTAGCAAACATCGCTTAGCAACACAGCACCGTATCCTCTGCGGACTGTTTACCCTGTGGCCAACTAGAAGCTGCAGCCCGCCGCCGCACTCAGCATCGCCAAAGGACATCAGTGCTCTCTTGTCAGCCAGGGGGAAGATCCAAATTCAAACTTCAAATTACGATTTCTACTGAATACAATTTGCTTTCACATCATCTTAAAGATCATAAGTTGAACTACTCTAAATCAGATACTGTAGTGCTATATCATACCATGAGTGTATTTAGATGTGCCCCCCAAAACCTCACGCAGATAAGCTAGATTTTCTTTTTTTGGTGCTACCAGGGATCGAACTCGTGCCCTGGTGCTTCCAAGGTAGGTGCCGTGCCACTTGAGCTAAATCCCCGGCCCCCGAGGTGATTTTTCTTTTTATGAGGTAATTGAAACCAGAATGCGATGCTGGGATTAAGGGGGCGTGTGATTTCTAAATGACTGCACCGGAGTGATTGCTTTGGGCCTGCCCTAATCCTGGTAGCCTGAAAAAGATAAAAGGGCCAGAAAGAGGCTGTTAAACTCCTCTCGTGACCTTTGCTGCCTTGAGCGTGCCATGTTGCATTTCCTCTGCGATGCCTGTTCGCCGTTCCTGCCTAGGAGCCAGCCAATTATGGACTGAAACCTCTACAAACCGTAAGCCAGGTAAGCCCCTTCCCTTTTAATGATGGGTGTTGAGAATTTTGTATCAGCAACGAGAGAAAAGATACTAACGCACTGTACGTGTAATACCTGTGTACTTCTCTATACACAAAATGCCTCCTCTAAACGGACAGGAAAACTGGTCCCTTTTGTTGCCTCAGAAGAGGACCAAGTGGCTGGGAAGCAACTGTTGAAAGGAGCATTATATCTCACTGCATAAGAGTTTTACCTCTGTTTTTAACTGTTTTTCTACACTGGAGATCAAACCCAGAGCCTTGTGTATGCTAAGAATATACTACCACTGAGCAACTTCTGCAGCTCCCAGTAGAAACCTAATTTTGAGCCATGTGAAAATATTACACTTTAAAATCAAGATAATATTTTAGAAATAGAGCAAATTACAAACTACATCATAAAACTGCTACATGACTGCGCCTCATTTATTTTTCCATTGTCAATTTTTTAACACTGACTAAAGGATAAGTAAATTTAATTTCAAAAACACTGAATACCTACTGTGTATAAAACAGTGGAATTTTTTTGAAAAATCAACAGTGTTTCTGATGTGATAATGGGCTGAATATGAATGTCAATCTAAATCAGTCTTCTGGAACTAATTATTTGCAGAAGTCACAACTTAGTTTCACAGGGTTCAGAAAGCAGCTGATTTTCATAAAGCACAGCTGCGAGAATTTTTTTAAAAAATGCAGCAGAGAAAATAGGTATCACCTGACACTTCTGACCAGCAGAAAAAAGAATTATTCTGTGACTCAAAAGTAAATGTCCAAAGCTAGAACTTGATCACATACCTTAAGGAACTAATGCCTTTTTAATTCTTGACTAATACTTTCTTGGTTTCTAAAATTTTAAATTTAGAAGAATACAAAGAATTGAATAAGAAATGCCTATGGCTCACTACCCCAGAATAATAAATGTCAACACTAGATAATGTTTTATTTATGTAGCTTAATAACACAAATTAAATATAGGTAAAATTTGAGTCCTCTTTTTTCTCCTTCCAGTTCCGTTCCTTTCCCTCCTGAGGTAACTTTTACCCCAAAATATTGTGTGGTCTTGTTTTTAGCTTACACATTTGTATCCTTAAATCAGATATAAACATTAAATAAGTGCTATTACTTTCTACACTTCATTTGGCAATTTGCCTTTTTCTTCACCTAATCTTATGTTCCTGAAATCTATTCGTGTTAATACAATGATTATTTTCTAGACAGTTGTGAAATCACACAATTTCATTTAGCTATTTTCCACAAGGAAACTATATCAGACCTAGAATTAGATTGTTTTCTAAGTGCTCTAAAACATTAGGACAAAGTTCCTAAATTGTACACCAAGTGCCCCAGTCCTCAGAATACAGAAGGATATTTTTAAATTTCAAGGGAAACCCAGTGACATATTTGTCAAGATACCATGCTGTTAGGGCTGTATCTGGATGTCTCCCCAAAGCTTCATGCACTGACAGGTGGGGCATTTTGGAGCTGGTTAGGTCTAGGGCAGGGGTGTGAATCTTGTGGTTTGCAGGCTGCAGTAGGCACACAGTGCCCTCTCTGTCAGCATACAGCCCAAATCTATGATTTGTTTTTTTCTTTAAACTAAAACCTCAGAATTCAGGTTTAATTGCAGTGTTAGCACTTTGCAGAAAATAAATGGCTTTTGGTTACAATTTGTGCATTCAGTGGCTAAAAGTTTTGCCATCACTGATCTAGGGTGTAGATTATCATAATTCTGGATGTAGCTGGATGGATTGTGGCTGGAAGTGGCACACCCAGTAAGCCTGTAGCCTGAATGGAATAAAGAGGGAAAGATGGGCTTGCTGTTGCTGCTTGGTGCTTCCTGCCTACCCTGCCATGAATTGTTTCCCCTCTTCCATACCAAAGGCTTGGAGCAACCTGATTGTTGAGAGCAATTCACGTAATTTCTGGAGGAAAAATCATTTCACAATTAGTTTAACAATAGCTCTCTGAAGCCTAATGTCACCTGCCCATGAACTGGCTGTGCCATGAGGAAACATAAGTCCATTTTGCCTGTGGTCAAAGGTTGAGACCTCAGTGGTCCCATGGATACTGTGACACTCAAGGGAAGGAGTAAATGAGCTAAAGATATCCTTCTAGAATCAAGTAATAATAATAATAAAAGAGAAAGATTTCACTTGGGGAAAGGACAACTTCTTTATTAGCTTGCTATCTCTCATCCCACCCACTATTATAAGAATACCTTCCTAGAACTGGAGATTTAGCTCAAGTGGTACCACGCCAACCTTGGACACATAAGGGCCCAAGTTCAATCCCTGGTACTGCCAAAAAAAAAAAAAAAACCTTCCTTACTACCCTCATCAACACAAGATCCTCATCACCATAGGATTACCATGGATCTCTACATCACCTGACACTTTCTCCATTTATTGTCTATACCTAGTAATAATGGCTAGCTTGGAGTGTCTTTGCCCATTAAGGGCACTGACCTCCTGGCTCCCCAAGTACTTCAAAGAGATTTAGCTCAGTGGTTCCAGCACCTACCTCGCAAGCGCAAGGTCCTGAGTCTGATCCCAGTAACCACATAAATGCTGGGCATGGTGACTCACGCCCACCAGCAATCAATACCACATACCACAGTGCCAGGCATGGTGGCTTATGCCTGTAATCCCAGCACTCGGGAGGCAGAGACATGAGGATTGCTGAGTTCACGGTGACTTGCCTGGGCTACATAGTGAGCTCAGGACCAGCCTGAACTACAAAGCGAGACCCTGTCTCCAAAAAAAAAAAATTTACACAAGTCTCTCTCTCTCTCTCTCTCTCTCTCTCTCTCTCTCTCACCCACCCACCTTTATACAAGTCTATTTTTACTTGTAAAAAATATCCAACTAAAGCTATCCAATCTAGCTAGATGTTAAAAATCAATGTTCATTTCGTGATAATGTACATTTTATAATAAAACTGTAGTAAAATACATTTGATAGTTTAAACAAAGTATCATTTATGTAAAAGTCATGTTATAACATGTAAAATTTAATCAGAAAATTAATAGTTCACAAAAGTACGTATATTCTGTTGAAACCTGGAGGACATTATCATAAACTTACCTTTTTTTTTTTTTGAGACAAGTTCTCACTTTGTAGTTCAGGCTGGGCCTGAGCTCACTATGTAGCCCAGGCAAGCCTCAAACTCAGCAGGCCTCCTGCCTCTGCCTCTGCCTCCTGAGTGCTGGGATTACAGGCATGAGGCACCATGCCCAGCTATCATACAGTTACTTAAGGTACAGAACAAAATTCCCAGGCTTGACATTAAGTGCTATGAAATTTTACAGTGGATTTACTGATAATTTTATTATTCAGGGGTAATTTTGTTATTCAGGGGTAATTTTGTTATTCAGGGGTAATTTTGTTATTCAGGGGTAATTTTGTTATTCAGGGGTGCTTGAAATCCTTGACTCAGACTTCCAGTGAAATGCAGTTACTGGCAAGACTTACCAATGACCAAGATCTAATGGTTTTACATGCCTATTAATCAATCATTTCACCAATAATTTAAATTATTGAGATTTTATTGAAAATACCATTGATATATATCCTTACCAGGATAATTAAATGTCTTTCTTTCCTTAGCTCTCACCGACAGAGGATTGACCGCCCTCTGACAGCAGACCATGACCTGAAACCTCCACAAACTGTGAGTGCAATTAACTTGTGGATGTCGGGTATTTGTTCCTAGCAACAAGAAAAGTAAGACGCATGCACACTATTGCATTGTTATTTAGGTCTCCTAGGTACTGACAATGGTATAGGCCTAGAATTTCTTTGAGAGAAACTCTTTAGGCCTAGAGTTTCTATGAAAACATTGAGACTCTAAAAGTACCAGAAGCCAAGAAAGTTTGAGAACCTTGCAAGAATTGAAAATCTATATGCACCATTGTTTTCTATAAGGCCTCACTCACTACCTCTGTAAATAGAGGACTTACAGACAGCACTTCAGAGAACTGACTGGCCTTTTAACCCTATATCTATTTCCTTCATTTGAAACAGTTATAATATGGAGTACCTGGAAGTTATAGTGTACTATAAAACTAAGTCTCTGGCAAGCTACCTAAGATGAACTTCTAAATTACTTCAAATATATGTACTTCACCAGAACTGTTCCTTACACTGTGATAAAAGTTAAAAGTGGGGAGCGACGAGGACTTGGCTACCGGGCGCCATCCATTTCCGTTGGACTGAGGGCCGCCTACCGGCCCACTGTATCCCGGAGCGGTGCGGACTCGGCTACCAGGCACCATCTGTTTCTGGCGGACTGAGGGCCACCCGCCGGCCCACTTACCCTGGAGCTGTGCAGTGAGGAGTCAGTACTGGTGATCAAACTCGGGCACTTGTACTTACAAGGAATGTGTTCCAGAAAACCTAGAACTGAAGAAGATTTTTGCCCAGCTAGATTGCCTCGTGGATGAGTCATCTTAAGCAGTTCGAGTTCTTGCCTTCCAAACTTTTTGTGGATTTGACACACGTGAAACAATGCATCGTGGCTCATCCTGTGAACCCACCATATTATGTCCCACTGGTGGAGCTGATCCCTCACCCTGAGACAGCCCTGGCCACGGAAGACAGAACCCACTCGCTGATGAAGAAGATCGGACAGTCCCCTGTGAGAGTCCTGAAGGAGATCGACGGCTTCGGCCTGAACCGCCTGCAGTACGCGATCATCAGCGAGGCCTGGAGGCTGGTGGAGGTTGGTGCCCACCCTTCCCTCCTAACACACTGAGCAGGACACCGGAAGTGACTTCCAGGTGCTATGGCTGTTTGATGCTCCTCGTTCTATTCCAGGAATGCAGAGCAAGCTTGGAGACAGGATGTAACCTAGCAGTTCATTGTCACCTAAAATTGTTGTTTGATTTGATGATGCCGAACCTCTCTCCTGCTGCCCTTTTATAACATTTCCACGTAATTACCTCTATGTGACATGCAGTATTTTCTCATAGATTCAGGTTTTACTATCCTCAATGTTAAAAATTTTCAAAAGAAAAAATTATGAAAGTACATGGTTTTATTTCCTAAAGAACCCCAACTTATTTCCAGAACTTGAGAAATAAAAAAAAAAATGAATGAACACTAAAAAAAGAAAAAAAAAGTTAAAAGTGCAACAAAAGTTAAAAGTTGCTCTTGTGCAACAAATAGGCAGAGGTGCAAGGGTATCAGAGAGGGATATGGGTGTTGAAAGGCTACAGCTGAGGAGGAGAAAGAGGCGCATGGGAAGAGTTTTCAATAGAAATCTGCATGCGTTTAAGTGGTATTTGTGATTAGCTTTTGTTCCATCTCTTGCTGGGAACCTGAAACTCAGCCTGAGGAGTATCAATTTGGTACCTTATCCCCCTTTTTATTTAAAAGGATGGCATGAGGGCCCTTGTTTGGGGAATTCTCGGATTCACACTAGACGCCACTAGGGATGCCACTAGGGACACACTGAGGATTTTTTGCAGGCCAGGAAGACACAAAGGGTGGCGGTGCGTTTCCCTCCATCATGAACACATCTGCACACCTTCCCTTGCTGACCCCAGAGAGGTCTTAGGTGTTTCATTGGTCTCTATTTTACATAAATTCATCTTAGTAATTCTGTCATCATGTAAATTTATTTCTATTCAAACATGAAACAGCCAGTAAGAAAAGAATTGCCATTTTTTAAAGGACATCTGAAGGGTTAAAATATTTAAAAGGAAATGTAAGAACGACTGCCTGCAGGGGAGATTTTCTGAACTTGAAATGGAAAGCCTAGTATTGAAAGGAAAGTGCTTTCACATTTTAGCAAAATTAATTTCGTATGCTGCTAAGAAATCTGAGCTGAAAATATATTGCTTTTTCTTCCTGAATAAGTGATATCCATCTCTCAAAAGACCATCTGTGGTCATTATGATGTCACTTTGGTAGAAATTTGAGGACGTTAGTTTATAAGATGTCCTGAACCTTAATAAGGCACCAATAACATTTTTAAATCAACAACTATATAACCTATTCCTATTTTCTTTGAGGAAAGTCTTTTCTAAAAATACTACCAACCATAGTCTTCTCAGTTATACATTCAACTATAATGTTTCCATGATATTAATCCCATATTTTATGACCCTCACAGAAAACTTTATCATTTGAAACCTTTTTGTGGATTATTTGGATTTAAAAGGAAAGCTGGCTTTAAGATAATGTCATAGTTTTGTAAAGTGAGAGAGCGCTCAAGATCGGCATGAGGTTTTCACCCAGCCTTACATGATCTCAGTGCTTAAATAAGAGCCTCTGGCAGATGGCTCTTGTTTTTCTTGGAACTCTGATTTTGAGTAGAGAAACACTCAGCAATGGCATATTGAGCGTCATGTCCTATAGAATGTAAAAGGAAAATCTGGTACTAAGTAAGAAAAGTCATTTAACTCCTAAGAAATAGAAATGTAATGGCTTTTTTTTTTTTTTTGAGACAGGGTCTCACTATGTAGTTCAGGCTGGCCCTGAGCTCACTATGGAGCCCAGGCAAGCCTTGAACTCAGCAATCCTCCTGTCTCTGCCTCCCAAGTGCTGGGATTACAGGCATGAGCCACCACGCCCAGCACTGTGGTATGCGGTATTGATTTCTGGTGGGTGTGAGTCACCACGCCTAGCACTGTATGTGGTTACTGGGGATTGAACTCAGGACCTTGCACTTGCAAGGCAGGTGCTGGAACCACTGAGCTAAATCTCCAGCCTGAAATGTAATTGCTTTGTCAAAGTTTAGAGAATTTAAAGTTCAATCATTCACTAACATTCCTAGAAACCCACTCTACATAGCTGTGTGCTATGGTTTGTGGACCCGCAGAGATGTGGCAGGTAGTAGCAGTGGGGTGTGATGGTTTTATAAACCACAACAACAGCAACACAACCCCCAGGCCAGGGAGCACCCTACAGAGGCTTCAACAAAGCTGGTGCCAATTCAGAGATCTAGTGGGTTCTAATTTCGAGCGGGACCTTGAAAAACTATTCAAACTTGAGTTGGCAGATTTATTGAGAATTTCGCATGAACTAAACTGGGCAAAGGCGCTCTAGGGAAACGTATTCTCATGTAATAAAGGGAATTTGTAAGACATGGAGATGGAAAGGAAGATCAGACATTAATAATGGAGGCTTTCCAAAACCATGCTAGGGAACTAACCTATACTTTTAGTGTGTGAATTTTAATATATGTAAGAGGAATTTTGAAGCATAAAAACTCGGTTCATACCAATAACCCATCTCCATTCTGCAGCAAGTGACCAAAGAGGAAACTATCACCCCAAAAGAGTGGTCATCTACAGTATCCCTCACATGTGAGAGAGACAGGTTGTCCTACAAGAAACAGGAACTCTGAATTTTCAACCCATAGAAAATTTCCACTTCTTTTTGTACCCACTCCTTTAAAGGCCTAACTTTAATATTCATTTTGTTCAAGGCTTTCGAGGCCGAGATCCATCTTGTAACCGGAGTACACTGCTCTGGGTTAATGCGCTTTCCTCATTTGTCGATTATTCTGGCCTTACGTCCGTTTTGATTTAAATTTTGCTTTGTGATTGCTGTGTGTTTCACAAACTATAAAAGTGATCCCTGAAAGTATAGCTTTTGCTGTTGTGTTTCAAAAAGCAAGACGAAGGTGGCCAAAAAATAAATAAATTTAAAATGCAAGGTGTTAAAGGGGAGCAGCGCCCCCTTGAGGCCAGCTCAGTAATGGCAGCAGTTAGTAGAGAGATTATAACCACAATCTTTCTCACCAAAGGTTGGTTTTATGTAGTCCTTTAGTGGAGAGTCTTGCTCCTGCCCCCTCCTACAAGATTAGAAAGTGTTGCTGCACGGGAGAAGGCCATCTTCCTCATTATACTCTCTAGGATTTCTGAATCATGAAAATAAGCATCTCATATAGAATGTGTGAGATGATACATATATGTCAAACATAGGCTGGAAAAGAGGACGTTACCTCATCTTTGTGTTGCAATGTTCTTACCTAGAAAATATGCATAGTAGTACCACTCTGAAATGATTTATTATAGGGATTAAATAATCGTGTTCACTATAAATTCCCGATTACTTACATAGCATCTTGCCAGACTTTTTTTTTTTTTTTAATTTGCCTGACCACTGACTGGGGAAAAACTATCTTCTTTCTTACATCTTCTGGTTTCCTGGGAAATACATAAGCTATAGTAAAACTGTGAATACCAGTGCCTGTTATCCTAGCATGACGCTAAGTATAGCGGCAACATCAAAACAATTTTAGAAAGTAGTGCTTGTCCGTTAGGGGCTTCCAAGTCAGCTGCAGTCAGGGAGACAGAAAAAATTTAAATGGTGTCACTGCTTAATTGCCTTGGTGACCCTGTGTAACTTAAAATTTTTCTAGGCCTCATTTCCTTTTTTTTTTTTCAAAATGAGGATTATAATAGAAACAACCTCATAAGATTAATATAGAATTAAATGCGTTCACCAAAGTAAAGTGCTGGCATCTGTTACAGGCTGGCTATTCGTATGTATCATCAAGAAAGAGTATGTGTCTGATAAAGTGCCAATAGAAAAGTTGGCTCAGGGAGAGACAGAGGGGTGGAGCCCTGCAGGACAGGCCACTGTGGTTTAGAGAGACAGGGAGGAGCTCCAGGGAGGAGTCAGGTTCAGTTGAGCTGCATAAAATTGGTTCATAAGAAAAGACAAGCTGGGTGGGTAGGGAAGTGGGTAAAAATGAGAATTAACTTGTGTCATATACTGGTACAAATTCCCCAATGTTGTGTGTGATTGTGAGCTGGATATAAAATGTACCAATAAAGCATTCAATTTAAAAAAGAAAAGACAAGCTTTGGAAGGATTAGCATTTTCAGAAACACTAAGAAGGAAATTAGCAAGGGCATTTTTTAAATTGCAGACCATATTGTTAGTTCTAATATACCAATACTCCCCTTGAGTCACTGCAATGCGTAATAAATGGATAAGAATGTAAAGAATATTTTCTGGCCTGTGAAAGAGTCAGGATATAGTGGGTTATTTTCCACTAAAACCTAGTTTATGTCAGCATCTTGAATTTTGCAAAATTCTTGGTGTAGATAGTTGCATTTAAGTATATGCAGCTGTAAGGTTGAAGGTGAAGTGAAAGAATGTGTTGTGTCATGTCTTTTTTTTAAATTGATGGTGGCTCAGTAAGCAAGTTTGCTGATAGTTTGAATTCCTTTCTTTAAAGCTAAGACCATCAGGCTTTTCGCCAAACAGGTGCAAATAAGTGACTATTATAACTGCAGGATTTTCTCTAGCATATGTATATATGTATGTATGTATGTATATGTATATATGTACATATATATATATGAGCTTTGTTTCCATATTTTTGTTTTACTATCAAACTTTTTCTTTCCCTTATTTACTTTCCCCTATACCTCTTTCCCCTTACCCTTTGAACATTTTCTTCCTATTTCACAGTATCTATCATACATTCCAGACCTCATTTACACCTTCAGTTTCTCATGCTATAAAAATTATATGCACTTCGGGCCGGAGGATTAGCTCAGTGGTTCCGGCGTCTGCCTCGCAAGTGCAAGGTCCTGAGTTCGAACCCTGATAACCACATACAATGCTGGGCGTGGAGACTCACGCCCACCAGCAATCAGTACCACATACCACAGTGCCAGGCGTGGTGGCTCACGCCTGTAATCCCAGCACTCAGGAGGCAGAGACAGGCAGATTGCTGAGTTCGAGGCTTGCCTGGGCTACATAGTGAGCTCAGAGCCAGCCTGAACTACAAAGCGAGACCCTGTCTCAAAAAAAAAAATTATATGCACTTCCATTCTTTTTTTCTTTATATAATTTCCCTTCATCTCACCCTTCTAGCCCCATCTTCTGTTCTGCTTTTCATTTGAACAAGTGCTTTCTACTTTCTAATATCTCTCCCTCATTTTTCTCCTTATTTATATTTTGAATTTCTCACACAGAAGTAGTGCAGTATTTAAACTTGTGTCCCTCATTTATTACACTTATGGTCGTGGCCTTGTGATGCACCCATTACCCTAAAAAATGCCTCAAGTTCATCTTTCTTTACGCTGAATGGTATGCCATTGTATATAAGTATCACATTTTCCCTATCCATTCACCTGTGCATGGGTGTATAGACTGCTTCCTAGATTTAACTATTACCAGCTGTGCTTGTGTAAACACCAGAATGACATATCACTGTAATATGATGTCTTTAACTCTTTGGGGAGATACCTAAAAGAGGAATCACCAGGTCAAAAGGAATCTCTAGTTTTATTTCTGTACTAATTTCCACAGTGGTTGTATCAATTTACACTCCAACAGTGGAGAAGGGCCCCCCCCACACACACACACATATACAGACTTGCCAGCATTTGTTATTGGTTGATTTCTTGATGATACCCATTTTTTTTTTCCTGGAGATGGAATCTCAGGGTTTTTTTTTTTTTATTTGCATTTCTTCAGTGACCAGCAATATGAAACGGTTTTTTTAAATGCATTTATTGACCTTTTGTTTTTCTTCATTTGAGAAGTGTCTCTTCATTTATAAATCCCATTTTTGGATTGGGTCTTTAAATTTGATAAAGTCTAATGTTTCAGTTCTTTATATATTCTAGATATTAGTCCTCCGAGTAGTAGGTAACAAATTTTTTGCCAATCTGTAGGTGTCTCTTTTCCCTGTACATGAGTTCCTTTGCTGTGCAGAAACTTTAATTTGATATGATCCCATTTGTTGATGCTTGTGTTTATTTCTCATCCGATTGGTGTTCTGTTCAGAAAGTTGTTGCATATGCTTATGTCTTTAAGAGTTTTACTTTTATCTTTTTTTTTTTTTTTGTGGTACAGGGGATCAAACTCAGGCCCTTGTACTTTCAAAGTAGGCATGGTACCACCTAAGCTAAATCCCTGGCTCTTGAGTTTTACTTATTTTTTAAAAATTCTTGCTGGGGATTTAGCTCAAATGGTACCACGACTACCTTGGGTACACAAGGGCCCATGTTCAATCACTGGTACCACAAAAAAAATTTAAAAATAAAATCTTCAAGAGCAGATGTTACTTTTATAACAGAACATTTCCCTTAGATGATTTTAGCCTAGATGCTGAAGAGACTTGAACATCTAGTCAGATTTCATGCTTTTTCTGTCAGCTATGTACCTAATAATTATGGAAGCTTCCTGTGCACCCGAGCTCTTCTTTATACCTGTCAAACCACTTCTCTTATCTTCTCCCACTGTCAGGACTCTCGAGGATTAATTGGAATGAAGCATGAATTTAACTTGAGACTGTGATTTAAAATATTTTGATGATTTGTCTGAAAACATATTTTTTCAAGGT
>PVIC010044232.1:0-15098 GCA_004025085.1 Thryonomys swinderianus
TCTTCTTCTTCTTCTTCTTCTTCTTCTTCTTCTTCTTCTTCTTCTTCTTCTTCTTCTTCTTCTTCTTCTGACTTCTGGTGAAATATTTCTGTAAAACTTTTTATCACAGTCATCTTCACATTCCATCTAGGAAAGGAGCACATCCCTTATTATTCAGTGCATCCTGATATCTGATTGAAAACAAAGAGAAAGAGAAGAGAGAAGAATTAGGGGAGAACAAGAGAGAATATGCTATAAAGGATTAAAAGAGAACAAGAAGATTTTAGAGACCTTGAATTCACTGAAAAGGATGAATGATCTTGATGTGATAAATGAAATTGAGACCCACTTGCAACATAGAATTAATTTTGAAGTTTTTAGAAAAAAAATACTTTTACAAATCCATCTTGCAATGACTTTTTAAGAAATTGCATTATGTACATTTATCTAAATATTCTCACTTAACACATGATTTTCAGCATTTTTTAAGATAAGTTTTACCACTTCTATCTTTAATAAAGGACCTAATCATGCAAAGATTGTTATACTTTTGTGGCTAAACCAACATTTAAACTGAAGGTATATAATTCTAATTTATTGGGCTTTTTATTATTTTACAGTGGAATAGCCATTATAAGAAATAACAAAGTCTAACCAGTCCAGGTGATAGAGAAGAGGGGTCAGGAGGCTGGTCATATTTGGAGAGTAAAGTCCTTAATTCTTGATAGAACAAGATTAGATTCTTATGTTTGTTCAGTATTCAGAACTTTTGAAAGTTTTTCTCAGAATTGTTAAGCTGTTGACTAATACCACCAGGCAAAAATATGGAGAGAATGAAAGACATAAAATAGGAACAAGGGTAAACAGAAATGGGATGATGTAAAATTAACCACAATCTATTTGGAAATGTGACTCTTCTACCTGAAATATGGAATGTGAGACACTCAACATATAATGTGATAACAAAGGAAAAATAGAGTACATGGGTTATATTTTGAGAGTCTACAACTAATATTGGATTATAAGATATAAACAAAAAGGTAAGTAGTAAAGTGACATGGTCAAGAAAATAGTGGATCATGGGCTGGGGATTTAATATTAGCTCAGTGGTTCCAGCTCCTGCCTCGCAAGCGCAAGAGTTCGATCCCCTGGTAACCACATACAATGCTGGGCGTGGTGACTCACGCCCACCAGCAATCAATACCACATACCACAGTGCCGGCCGTGGTGGCTCATGCCTGTAATCCCAGTACTCGGGAGGCAGAGGTAGGAGGATTGCTGAGTTCGAGGCTTGCCTGGGCTACATAGTGAGCTTAGGACCAGCTTGAACTACAAAGCCAGACCCTGTGTCAAAAAGAAAAAAAAAAAAAAGGGGGGGATCAGATTGGCTCCATGAAACCCCATAGACAAGTGAGCTCAATAAGCACTGAGCTGAGAGCAAAGGGAATGTAGAGCCTCAGGTGAGGCCAGTGAGGGGTTAATGGGACCCAGGAGCAGGACACACTTGTGATTAGATCTGAAGAGCCAGAAGCAGAGGTCATTTACTCGTGAAATACTGGCACAGTGAACCACGTTGTGTGCACTGATGTCAAACACCACCAGTTTATTGGAGTGGGGATTTAGCTCAAGTGGTACCGCACCAGCCTTGGATGCATAAGGGCCTGAGTTCGATCCCTGGTACCACAAAAAAACAAACAAACAAAAAAACACCAGTTTATGTAAGTCTGTCTAGAGTGATAGGGATGTGGTAAAGTAATGGTAGAAATTAAAGATTTATCAAAAAAAAGTCAAAGTCCCTAAGAAAAGGCCTGGCAAAAACGTTCTTCTTCGTTAAGTAAACTACTTTTAAAGAGACTTGTAAATGTGTCTCATCAAAGCATGAAACTGGTTTGCTCTGGAGTTTCAAAGAGAATATACACATACATTTTTTTTAAGTTAAAAGAACAATACTGTAGGGGCCAGGGTTTCCTAGATTTCATCCTTTAGTCTCAGAGATGACATTAGTGCTGTATTTCTGCATAAACTCTCCTTCCATAACATAATGAGGCTTTTAAAATTCTAGTACCAAAGACCTCAGAAGTTAGGAAGTAAATCTCTTAGATTGCTTTGAAATGTATTGTTAACTTTTTATAGATTTGATTGCTAAGCATATTTCCATATTAAACAGTGCATATATACATATATGAAATATATGTGATTTTTTTGTTATACATATTAAAGTTAGAATGACTGTATACCTGTAATCTCAAACAAACAGCCAGAATGAGGCATGACAAATGTGAGTTTCGTAGCAGCCTAAGTACATAGTGAATTCCAGGTCTTCCTGGAGCTTAGGGAGAACTTGCCAAAAAAAATTTTAAAAAAAGTTGAAAATTGCTTGTCATAGTAGTACACATCTGTGATCTTAACTATTCAGGAGGCTGAGGCAGAAATATTGCATGTTTGAGGTATCCCTGGATAGTGTAGTTAGAATTTTTCTCAAAATAAAATGAGTAGCACTCGGGAGGCAGAGATAGGAGGATTGCTGAGTTCGCGGCGGCTTGCCTGGGCACCATAGTGAGCTCAGGGCAGCCTGAACTACAAAGCGAGACCCTGTCTCCAAAAGGCAAAAAAATAAATAAATAAATAAAATGAGTAAATATTGCTCAGTGACATTGTGCTTTCCTGCTAAGCACAAGACCCCAAGTTCAACCTCTGGTACGTAAAATAAATAAATAAAAGAATAAAATAAAAAGTGAAAGAAAGAGCTTTTTAAAAGGCACAGAGCCACATCTACGCTCTTTTGGGCACTGTATCATGGCTTTGTGAACAGAGGTTGATTAAAACTTAATTGGTTTTAGAACTGTAGAGTTTCAGACATAAATGTATATATTCGCTTCGGTGTGTTATTTACATATGACCATTTCTTTTGAAAATGTGATACAAACATTAGCATTGTCAGTGCCTGAGTGGATTGCAATTACTTCCCTCAGATGCAACCGGTTTTTCTCTGATGTCAGTTCAGTAATGTCAAGCTACTCAAATTTACTTTCATAATACCACATAGGCTTTAATTCTACATCAAGGAGGACTTATCTGCCTCATAAATAGCTTTAAAAAGAAATCAGATTTTTATTTCCTTTGATTCAACATTATACTGAAATTCAAATTGAGTCAATAGTGTATTACCATAGAACTCCTCATTACAATCTTCAAAGATGATACAATAGACAGTCATTAATGTTATTCCTTATTCATTTTTAATTTATTTGAAGGACACTAGAAATAGTGTTTCCTTTATGATTACTTTTACATTCAATACATTATCTATTAAAATAATGAATGAAATAAGAATTTGTGAGATAGTAACTGAATGAAGTATGAAATATTACTGACTCTTCAAAGTGTTTCACATTCGCTGGTACTTTCTCTAGCATAGTTATCGGTGATATAAGAATTACTTGTGCTTGACACTGTATAAGGCCGTAAGGGATGAAATTATGTCCCCCAAACTTAGTTCCTTTTTCTTTTTGCTTATTTTATCCTACTAGATGATCTCTTCAAAGCATTTAGAAATTATCTCATTGCATGTTATATAAGTAACACCTACCAATGTGTAACGACTTTAGATCTAACATTGGGAATGTCAATGAATGTGTGAGCTCACTATAAAATCTGCATAAAGTGAAAATGTATCCCATCTGTAGATGGGGCACTGTAGGATGCAACTTTATACCTTATACATGGATTAAAAATTTGAGCAGTGAGATCCTCTGACAAAGAATATAACCTAATGAGTAAGGGACTATGAATAAAATAATAACTAAAGTTAATATGTAATGAGGAATTAATACTAGTTCATTATTTAGGCTGAATGTCAAAAAGTTACTCATATAAGTAGGTGTGAAGTACATGGAATTTTCTATAGTATCCATGCAATTTAAAAGTATCTTAAAGTCAAGTGTTTACATTAAAAATTACTAACATTATTAGGGAGAATAAAAGCCTGAGGCCAAGTTGTGGAAACCTTCAATGTTAGCCTGAGAGTTCAACTTTTTAATGACCATCAGGAAAGTACTGAAAAATGTGCAGCAAGAGAGATAACAAAATTAATACAGCTATTTAAGAAAATTTTTCTGTGAGTGCCAAATGTATTACAGGGAGAAAAGGGGCATCAATTAAGCCTTCTGAGTCAGGAACCCCCCTGCAAAGTGATCCTAGGACTTAAGCATCGAGTAGAATAACAGAAGGTAAAGTTCTGAGGTTATTTGCAAATATTAACAATATTTGAAACATATTTGAATGTGAATCTATAGGAGAAGCAAGGCTGGATCCTTTTGAGAAGGTTATGACATAACAAAATGGTCTTAAATAAGAAGATGTGATTTTATACTTAGAATCTACAGAAGGTGCCACGCAAGGCAGAAGATGCGAGTGTTCCCAGGCCTAAAAAAGTTTAATCAGTTCTTTTCAAAATGTTCTATGATTAAATAACTTGAAACACTGGAGCATCTATCAGAAATTGCTTAGAATATCTGAGCCTATGTGCTCTATGGCGCACATTTGTTTTGCTATGATGATTTTGTTCTTGCTTGGATTATTAGCATTTTCTCATGAACATCTAGTGAGCCACATAAACTCAGAGTTAGAAGCAAAATAGGGAATTTTCTAGCTGCCAGATCATCAAGCTGAAAGGTCTAGCTGGCATCCAGAAAATTAGCTGAGGATCAAAATAGTCCAAGTTGGAACAGTTTTTCCACTCTAAATTCATTTAGTTCAATGAAATTTTAACCTGTTCACTTCCATTTCCTTTTTATTTACATTTCTAGTATTACTAAAAATATTTTTATACTTCACATGCCACAAGTGGAAAGTAAATTTCTGTGACTTTAAGAGAAGGATAAACGGGGAATTTCGGGATTGGAATGTGACCCACAAAGTGGCAGCAGCAGTGAGCAAGCTGAACTGTGTTCTTCGGGACGCGGGGCTCTCTCCTGGGAGTCCGTGGAGTTCCCAGGAATCTTCCTGCAGACAGTCTAGCAAGAAACTATCCAATAAAATACACTATCAACTAGACTTAAATTTGCATTTTATAGATGACTGCCTATTTAGAAATATTATTTTTGATTTTTAAAATTTATCTTAACACAAAATCTACATGATTTTAGAGTACCAGATGTTTCCATGCCTATGTATATAGTGTCCCAACTGGATTATGTCTCTCCACCTCCTCAAACATTCCTCGTATCTTTGTGAAGAAACATTTAAAATCACTTCTCACAGTTTCTTTGAAATATATAGTACATTTATCTACACATCCTACTGTCCAACCGAACCCTGGAACTTACTTCTTTTAGCTAACTGTAACTTGGAATCTGATCAACTGGCCATTGATGGGACAAACTGCCTTGATATCTGCAACCTAACTCATTTCCCATTTAGAAAAAAAAAAAAAGAGCTCATTGGCATTGTTCAGTTAAATTTACACAAACATCATCAGTAGTCTGAAGTAAATTTCATTAGTTTTCAATGTGAAAAGGAAATATAAAAAAACTGTTGCTGAACATATCAGTTGTCTCCAAGGACAACTGGGGTGCTAGAGCAGTGTAAAAGCAATAAGACAAAGTCAGTGCTGTGGCTTCAAGAGCCACTAACACGTATTCTTGGGACTTATTTTATTTCATGGTTTCAGTCCACAATGGGCAGGTTTCCTTGCTGTGGGTCTGGGGTGAGGAAGAGCTTCCTTAAGGATGGGCAGCATCGAGCAAAGCCGCTCACACCCTGGGGCCAGGAAGTGGAGCACAGGGAGCGCCCCAGTGAGAGCTACACCTTCTAAGGGCTTGTCTCAGTAGCCACCTCCAAATGGGCACAACCTCCTACCAGAATGTTCAGCTGTGAATATCAGTGAAGCCACCTGCTGACAAGCACGGAGCCTCCCGACTCAACACCCTCCAAAGTCTCTCAGTTCCGCCAAACTGACAGTTATGATTCAGGGCACAGTGAGCACTGATGGAATCTGACCCTTATCCCTCCTTTCCATCATTTACTCCAGTCCTTTCTTACCATTATTTTAGTCTTTGTTAAAGAGGCCATTTTCATGGGGGGGGGCTACAATGTATTATCAAAAGAGTAGCTATAGAGTAGTTTTCTGGAAAACAAAATGTTAAAAAAACAAGATACTTATATGCATTACTGACCTGTACCACGCTTGCATTTGTTACATTCAGTGGACTGTATTACATATTGCAGTTAAAATTGATAAAAGCAGTACACGTTGGGCCACCAAATTCATCAAATATACCTGAAATGAATAATGAAATCTTTGTCCACACAAAAGGGCAGATACCATAGGCTCAGTGATGAAATATCTTTGCATTCAGCCGTAGGACTATGGCCCCAAATGGAGCCCAGTGAGGGAACATCTTCAGTGGAGCTAGAAAAGTCCTCACACACAATGGATTCCTTCCTCTTCATCAGGTGCCAATACTTCCAGGATGGCTTGAAGCTTCTGCAAGTATTTTATGTGAATAAACCTACAGAAACACTGTGAGCAGATTCCTCTGAGTACAGTGAATTGCAAACATCTTGGGATGCTTTTCTCCAGTGAAAAAGAATGATCCAACATTCTTCTCTAAAACTTTTGGAAATCTTGAGCGTTTATCTTTGACTAGTTATACAGTTAATCCATTTAAATTTGGGGGATATAATTTATATGTCTAATAAAATTCCCCTTTTGGTACTAATCAACATATACTAATGCATGGGGTTTTTTGTCAATAAAATAGGTCAACGATTACTTTATAAAGGCAGATCAGTATTTTTTTTATTTTTTTAAAGAAACTCCTCAGAATATTAAAATGTTGGAGTTGCCTAAGTATTGACATACATACCTTAACATTTCATTAAATGCACAGCAGAAAACTTGAAAATCTCTACACTATTCTTAGAATTAGACGTCATTTTAAGTGACTCAGTGGTAGTATTGCATGTATACCTACCTTTAGCTTAAGTCTTTCCTAACTTGGTCTTGTATTAAACAGTTTATCCATAAGTGAGAGAATGGGACTAAATTAATTTCTCTGACCACCTCATAATGATGCATACAGGGAAACAAGAAAACTTCACTGTCGTAAGATTGGTGACAGACTCCACTCAAACTCCACCAGTGATTTTCTTTGCAAAGAAAAGATGATGATTTATTTTACATGAATAACGTCAATAACTGAGAATTTTTTAGACCAGAAATTCATTTTTGCTTACCCAACTTTTCAGTCATCCTACTGTTACTGATGATAAAAATAGTTTCAATTTGTTAACAGTAAAAGCTATATCTGGTCAATAAGATTCATTCATTTAGCATACTGTACTGCGTGCTTTTATAAGCCATGTATATTATAGAAAGGGCAGAGAGGATCCCTTGGGAGCATGTCAATATCCATAACAAAGAGATATATATAAAGGAAGAAATTCATGAAGACAGTGAAGAAAGACCCCCTGGAGCCCTCTGGGAAAAGCCTTCTGCATAATCAGAATGACCAGTGTGGCTCCTCCTTGCAGCACGCGTTCAGTAAAAACATAAAGTGCAGAACAATTGGTGTGAGAAACGACGAGTGTGATGTAGGCGTTGGTGTCATATAGGGAAAGGAAAAGATGAAAAATGACTGTAGAGAATCTTGAGAATCTGGAAAGGACATAGTTCCTGATTATCTTATTAATGAGGCTGCCTTTTTGTTTTTCATTCACCCAGGTAAAGTTCCCTCACATGAAATTGCACACTTCTGTGGAAATTTTAGACTCTAAACAAACTGTAGACATTTATAGATACATTTGTATGTTTCTATAACACACATATATACATGCAAACATAGTCATATTTTGTTTATGCTCATACCTAAACAACATATTGTGTCTGCATTTACATTCATTAGAAATATATAATTTGTGCTTTTCAACTTTATTATTATATAGAGTAAATCCCTGATTTCTAAGTTTCTTTAAGTCCATTAGTCTCATTCAATTCAATATTAAAAGATATAGAGCAGTTCTTAAATGATCTATGACTCTATTTTAGAAAAATATTTTATAAATACTATTCTAATATATTTTCCAATAACATACTATTAAAGGTACCTCTTACACTAACATTCCTAATTATTTCCTTAAGATTTCATAGTAGAAACAAAGAAGAATATTAAAGGTTCTTGAAAAAAACTGTCACTTTTGCCAGACGTGGTGACTCACGCCTGTAATTAAGATCAAATATTTAATTATTTTAAACAAATTTATATTATTTAGTGAAAACAAATAAAGAAAGTGAAACAAACTGTTCATTTGAAATGAGGCACATTAATTCATAACCATTTTTATGACTTGCAGGGCAGTTAGCAGGATGATGATATGGAATTTACTACCCAAAATAGCTAATTTTTGAAGATGAAAGAGGGCACTTTCAGTATTCTCACTGGGATAACTTTTTCCGGGAAAATGTAAACATATAGTCAGTTTGCTAAAGAGACAGTTTTTAAGAATAAATAGTAACTGTGTGAAAAAATCAAAACCTAAGTACAAAGGAGAAATAAAATGTGAGAGGTAAAACCAAATATTGCTTGTTTTGATTCTGTCATGCTATTTTTATCTTAATGCTTTGAGCATTTTCATTTTCATTGTTAAAATATAATAGAACAGGATAGTTATATATATATATATATATTTTGCATGTGTACATCAATTACAAATTTAATACCTTTATATGTAGCTATGCATACTTTTGTTCAGTGTTTACAAATAGCAATGAGTAAAAGGGAATTCATGAGAAAGTCATTTAAATTTAATTCACAGATAAAATCGCATATCCAAAATAATTTAATTATCATCAAAATGAAGGTATGTACTTATAAATAAGCATATTGTATTACAGCAACTGATAAAGGCACTTTGTTTTTTAATTAGAGGCAAAACTGAGTGCATGTTAGATTGTGTCTTTCATTTTGAAAATATAGTGGAGCTTATTAAATTTTAATACAAGTAAATCAATTTAAGGTGACTTATAGTTTAATAAATGCCAGTGAGAATAGGAAGTTAAAAGGCTTATAAAATTCAGGAAGATAATTTTAACTTGATAATGTTTCATGGTGGAAGCTGATAACATTTCTTTCTATTTCTTTTCATCCTGTACTTTCTGGCTCTCAGACATTGCTATTTAGCATTTTCATGCTTTGAATAACAGTTCTATGCTTATTAATAAATTGTCTGCAATTTTATGAAGAAATAAGAAATTCTCAATTTCTCAGCCATGTTAGAGAGCATGTTATTTTCATTTCTTTCTATCAGCAGAAGGTTACTTTGGCTAATCCCTTAGTTTGCCAAATTAATTATATCTGTTAATTTACATTTTTTTTTACATTTTTCATATTATAATATGTTTTGAGGTTAACTAGAACATTTAGCAATTTTATTCACATTGATATAAGACTTTTAAAGCTTTCGTATTAAAATGAGTTAAGATGCACCATAAAGTAATTCAGCTATTTCTAAAGTAATTTAAATGTTTTAATATATAAAAGCTACATCGGGCTGGAGGGTTAGCTCAGTGGTTACGGCACCTGCCTTGCAAGCGCAAGGTCCTGAGTTCGATCCCCGGTAACCACATACGATTCTGGGCGTGGAGACTCACGCCCACCAACAATTAATACCACATACCACAGTGCCGGGCGTGATAGCTCATGCCTGTAATCCCCAGCACTAGGGAGACAGAGGCAGGAGGATTGCTGAGTTCGAGGCTTGCCTGGACTACATAGTGAGCTCAGAGACAGCCTGAACTACAGAGAGACCCTGCCTCAAAAAATAAACAAACAAACAAATAAATAAAAATAAAAGCTACATTTGAGAAATTTAAAGTGTTATATGGCTTTAATATTCTTTTAATGGAAAATATCTCTAAAAGTGGCAGGAAGAAAAGACACAATATCAAGTGAACTAAGAATTCAAGACAAGTCAACAGTCAGAAATCAGCTGGTATTTTTTATAATTGCATTCTTTATTGGTACAATTTGCATACATCTCACAATCACACATAACAGTGGGGAATTTGTACCAATATATGACACAGTCAATTCTCATTTTTACCCATATCCCCTCCCACACCTCCCCACCCCCTATATACATGCTCTTTTATTTTCTTTCAGAATCATATTTATTCCTTCCCCTCATTACATCTCCTCACCAAATTTCCTTTGGAAATTTCCCATTCTAAAAAGATTGTCAAACTACTAGAGCTCATTTGCATCTACCAGTGTTCATATTAACGAGAAGATCCGGTATTTGCCTATCTGTGCTCTATTGATTTCACTCCTTAGTGTGTCCTCCAGGTGCATCCATTTGCACATAAATGAATCAATCTTGTCATAATTTATGGCAGAATAGTACTCCATTTTATTAAAATAAAACACATCTTCTTTATCCAGTCTCCAGTTGATGGGCATTTGGGTTGTTCCCAAGATTGAGCTATAACGAACTAAGCTGCTATGAACAAGGGTGTACATCTGTCTTTCCACTGTGATTTTCTAAGTTCTTTTGGTTATATTCCTAGCAGGGGGATGGCAGGGTCAAATGGGACCCCTAGTCCTAGTTTTCTGAGAAATCTCCACACATATCTCCACAATATTTTAACTAGGTTCTTTTCAGATTAAGTATTACTCTTTCTTACGTTTTCTACACTCCTTTATTTTATTTATTTATTTATTTATTTTTTGAGACAGGGTCTCGCTTTGTAGTTCAGGCTGGCCCTGAGCCTCGAACTCAGCAATCCTCCTGCCTCTGCCTCCCGAGTGCTGGGATGACAGGCGTGAGCCACCACGCCTGGCTCTACACTCCTTTAAAAGACTTAAAGGGGGAAAATGCTTGTGTAGTTTTCCAAGCTTAGATTATAATCAGTAAATTTCATTTTCAAAACTGCCATTTCAATCTAAAACACTTCACAGTCATGCACGTATATACAAATGTAGCACCCATATAATAAAATACAGTGACCTATATAATAAAATATGGGATTTAAATTTACTTGCATTTATATAATTATTTTATGTCCACTTCTCTCATGAAGAGACAAATATACTTTTACCAGGCTTAAGGATTTATGAAGTTGAGGAAATATTGAAACTGGATATTCTTAGCTGTCCCACAGTCAAAAAGAGAAAGTCGTGATACAGCCGCGTGTGGAGGTGACCGTCCCAGCCCGTCCCACGGGACACACCTCACCAGCGCTTCCTCCCTTACATAGCTCCAGTTTTAAATGTCAGGAAAGTCAGTGTTCATTGATAGAGTAAAGATGAACACAAATAGATCAAGACTTTTTAACATCAATATAATAACCCGCTGTGAATTGAAATAGCATCTGAAGTGAAAGAAAAGCAACTTCATATGTTCAAGTTCATAGGTATCATAAGGGATTAGGACCCAAAACTCCTTAACTAGAGTAATTATCACATTTCAAGAGTTACATTTACTTGAATGTTTCATTGCTGTTTTCTACTTTATTTTTTTTTATTTTAACTTATTACAAGAGGAATTACAGGTATGTCAGAGTAGATATGTCATTCCTATATAATATTTGAAATTGATTAATAAAGTTAAATTACTTCCTTTACTTGGCTCTTATGATTTCAAATATTCTTGTAGGAAGGACAGAAAAATTCAAATGATGATTCCTTGACTGTTTAAAGTTTCAATTATACATTTCTTGTAAAATGTCTCAAATAGTTACAAAACATTTTTCCAGTCAAATGATCACTTTTAATTACATAGGGATTGACATTTTTTTCTAATGGTTTATAATATGTTATTGACTTCTGGAAGTGTGTTTATTTTTAGGAAAATGACCCAAAAGCTTTATAAGGTCCGAGTTTTCTTAAGTTTCATAAAGTATTAATAATGTCATCATTCCTATATAAATAGCAAATCATGTTATATTTTCAGAGACCAAAATCAAAGTAGTGAGTAAAGATACTTCCAATTTAAAATTATAGAGTATCGGGCTGGAGATTTAGCTCAGTGGTTGCAGCACCTGCCTCGCAAGTGGAAAGTCCTGAATTCGATCCCCGGTAACCACATACAATGCTGGGCGTGGTGACTCATGCCCACCAGCAATCAATAGCACCTACCGCAGTGCCGAGCATGGTGGCTCACGCCTGTAATCCTAGCACTCAGGAGGCAGAGACAGGAGGATTGCTGAGTTTGAGGCTTGCCTGTGCTACATAGTGAGCTCAGGGCCAGCCTGAACTACAAAGCGACACCCTGTCTCAAAAAAATATATATATAGAGAGAGTATCTACCATCTAAGAGGTTATGTTGCAATACTTACTAAAGTTGTTTTTGTTAGTTTTTTAGATTAAACCCTGTAGTTAACCATATAGATAAAACCATAGATAAATCTAAACCATAGATAAAAAATAGATAAAACATATAGATAAATCTAAAAATGAAAACAAAGGCAGCCAACACCAAACACACACACACACACACACACACACACACACACATAAATATTTTTTAAACAGGGCATTGGTATGTTGCTCAGGCTGGTCCAAATTTCTGGGATGAAACCATCCTTCTACCTGAACTTCCCAAGCAGCTAAAATTATAATCATGCGAAATCACACCTACCTTTGAGTTTTACATTTCTGTGTTGAGAAGAAAAATGAAATCAGCCAAAACTTGATATAATTAAAAATTAAGTATGAACTCAGCTATCAAGATGTGAATGCTAGAAGTAGTTGTATGAGTCTTATGCTATTTTCTCAGCCAAAGATTTATTTGAAATGCCCAGTGATGAAGAGTTACCTTTGCTATCTTTGCATAGTTTGCATAACCTAATGCAATTGCTACATTACAATAGCATATATATATATATATATATATATATATATATATATATAATGTGAAATAGTTATGAATATGGACTTCTTTAAGCACAAAGAAGTGAACCTAGGGTCTTGAGCATAAGCTCTTTATCACTGAGCTACACCCCCAGTGCTTTTTTTTTCTTTCTTATTTTTACTGGTGAATATTAGCAACATAAATAATGAAATATGGTTTAGTATACTGTTTCATGCATATAGCGTATTTTTATTGTTTTCACAACTCTTACCCATCTTTTCCTACTCTTCTCCTCCCAACTGATTTGCTTTCCAGGCTCTAAAAGTCTGCCTTCTAGTTTTTTAGCATGGCTACATTTTATTAAGTTAGTTTTAGGTTGTTTATATATGAAAAAATCTCATATTTAAAGTTTGAGACATCTATTATTTTGCTTAACATTATGGTCTCCTGTTCCATTCATTTTCCTCCAAAATGCAAAATTTTATTCTACTTAATGGGTAAATAATGTTTAATTGTGTACATATACCAAATTTTCTTAATCCATTCATCAATTGATGGAACTATAGGCTTCTTTTCACAGCTTAGCTCATGTAAATCATGCTTATACAAATATGGGCCTGCATACATTATTATAGTATGCTGTCTTTACTTCTTTAGCTATAGACCAAGGAGTGGTTTAGTTAGATCAAATGGTACATCTATTATAACAACGTTATTTTCTGTACAACTGTCAGAAATACTTTATATGCCTTTTTTTTAACAGCATTTGATAGAATCCAAAGAGTAAAAGTCTGAAAAATTTTGATGACAGTGAAGGGCTTGGATTTTTATATGCATAGATTTCCATTATGAAAAGTGCCTGTTTAAAAAGTTGTAAGAAACACTTATTAATTCAAAAGTTAAAAAGGAAACTCTAACCTACCAATAAAAAATTCAATAAAAAATGGAGTCTTGAATTCACTCAATGTGAAATAAATTTAACATTAGTTTTAATCCCTAAAATAAACTATAAAGTGAAACATTTTATCTCTTTACTCCTTCCCAAACTGAAGTGTTTCTCTTAAATTCTCTTAAATTTAATTATTTTAAAATTTTAAACTTTTGGAAGATTCATTTTGCTGTAAACTGCAAAAAAAATAACAGTTACAGTGTGTAGTAGTATAATTGTTCCATTTAATAGTCTATTTTTCCCCTGTCCTTAGAGAGACATAATGTAGGCCACTTCCAGATGTGTCATTCTAGAGTATATTAATCAAGAATCTGAACCTGGATGGCAACTCCTGTGTGTCCGAAGAGCTGGGTCAGGATGTTCCTATAATTTCCTCCCGAGAAGCAAGAACATATTGGCCTTTTGTGCTATATAAACTCCAGTGTTTTGTATTTTATTAAACACTTGACTGCTGCTTAGTGCACCTGCTAAATAGGACACTCTTTTTTATTATAGTAAGTGAAAATTTCAATTACTCAACTTGAACAGATTTTCAGAAAACTTTTCCACCATCTGAAGAAACAAAAATTAAGTCTAATTTTTCTTTTCAAATAATTTTAAATCCAATTTAAGTGGATGGAGAAGAAAATATTAAGTTATCTTGTCTGTGTGGAGCAGTATGTAATATAAAATAATAGCCTCAAAATGCTGATAATTTACATATAAAATTAAGTAATTGTCTTGTAGCAACACTATCATTTTAAGTTTCTATATAATTCATTTCATTCTTTAATTCCTTGGTTTGAGACATGACAGCGTTGTATTCAGGGTTTTATATAACCACGCTGAAGGAAAAAATGAGTTTTCATATAATGTAAAAAGAAGAAATGAAGGAAAGAATTATGGAAAACAAGAAAGAAAAAATGTAAATGGAGAATGAAAAAGACAATTTTTTAAAAGTAAAATATGTCTCTAGTGGAGACATTTATTTACTCCATCATTTCAAAGGAAAATAATCTTTAATTTATAACCTAGCAGCTAAATTTTTTTAAGAAAAAGTTTTAGTTTAAAAAAATTACCTTACGGGCCGGAGGGTTAGCTCAGTGGTTCCAGCACCTGCCTCGTAAGCGTAAGGACCTGAGTTCGATCCCCGGTTACCACATATAATGCTGGGCGTGGTGGCTCACGCCTGTAATCCCAGCACTCGGGAGGCAGAGACAGGAGGATGGCTGAGTTCGCAGCGGCTTGCCTGGGCACCATAGTGAGCTCAGGGCCAGCCTGAACTACAAAGCAAGACCCTGTCTCCAAAAAGCAAAAAAAAAAAAAAAAAAAAAAAAAA
>PVIC010044233.1:0-15088 GCA_004025085.1 Thryonomys swinderianus
AAAAAACCACATCTTCTTTATCCACTCTCCAGTTGATGGACATTTGGGTTGTTGGTGGGATTGCAGACTTGTGCAACCATTGTGGAGATCCGTGTGGAGATTTCTCAGAAAACTAGGACTACGGGTCCCATTTGACCCTGCTATACCCCTGCTAGGAATATACCCAAAAGAATTTAAAAACTCACATTGGAAAGACAGATGTACACCCTTGTTCATAGCAGCTCAGTTCGTGATAGCTCAATCTGAGCATATACTTTTAAAGAGAGTGGAAAATAAATGATGAAATGTATATCACATAATTACTTAAGTTACTTAAAACTATAATTACTATGAAGTTTTTTTCCAGTGAGAATGAAAGTGAAGATTATTATTTTAACCATGTTTCTTACAATTTGGAACTTGGCCATAATGTGACTTTTGAGATCAGATTTGACTTAAATATAACCTCTTGCACTTGACTTGTTTTTTTTTTAAGTTTTTTTTTTAAGTTCAATTTGTTCTTGAATGTTGTGTTGATTAAGCTGTTATTATTATGTAACGCATAAAGTAAAATATCAATTTATAACATTAACTAAGAAACTATACATTTAATAACAAACAAGGATTACTATAAAGCCCATGGCAATCATTTTATTTTTTCTTCTTTCCAATACCATTTAAAATAACACTTTTTCAGACCTTGTAAGTTATAATATGAGAAAGTACATGGAAAACTCAAATATGTATATGACAATTAATGTTATGACAATAGTTAATGTGCAATGACTTACAAATTGTTTATTTTCATAAAGTATTCATCAATTTAGCTGATGTGCTGTTCTGTATAATAATTTTCCTTAATAGAATATTTGATTTCCATTCAACACAAAATTGGCGTATGTTTAAAGAGTTAACTAATCAAAATTTTGTTTGTCTCACTGACAGTTAATGAGAACTGAGAGCTCAGATAATAAGTAGACAATGTATATTCATTTGACCATTTGGAGACTTCCCCAATGGTGCAAACTGAATTGAAATTCAAAGCACAGAAAGGGTGTGCTCACTGGGGCTTTGTTCTGGGAGCTTGTGTCTGGGCATGGCTGGGGCTGGGAGAGAATGACCTCAGAGGTCACGCTGTGTCCTCGATGAGGATCCTACATGATTTGCAGCATCTACTCCTCGCAGTCTCCTGTAACAAAAAGATTTTGCACTTTATTGTATAGAAAATGATGCACAGGTTGCTGACCAACCAAAGGTAAAGTAAAGTAAGTATGCGAAATGAAGTTGGAACCTGTGCTTTTCACATTTCAGTTCATTACATACTGTGTTGGTAGATAAACATGTAAAAAATGCTACAAACTGTATAATAATCACCAATTAGCTTTAAGTTTTTTTTTTTTTTTTTTTAAGTTCAAAGGCTGCTTGTGGCCTCTGAAGGAAGAGCTGTAATGCTCTGATGCTCAGGGATGTCAGTCTATCCACCTTGGCACTTCACAAATTCCAAATGTCTGTGAAAGCACTGCCACCCCTTCGGCAAGCCCACATGCAAACATGTGTCATGATGATTGTGTTTTTCAGTGTCTACTTCCATGTGTATTCAATGTGTTTGTGCATTTTTAAAGGTTGAACAATACTTTTCCTCATTTCTGTTTATAAACAAGCAATTTATAGCCCAATCAAAGAGCTTCCAATTCTTGAACGATGAAAATCATTCGTTAGGCTAATGTGAGTTTCCTTCAGGTTTCATTTGTTTCTAGAGGGCGGTAGAGCTTTTACTTACCACCCAGGCTCAGGAGACACAGCCAAAGCCTGTCTGAAGATTCGACCCCGGCAGGAGCAACACTTCCATGTGGGCTCTGAGTTGTCCTCAGTTACAGAGGTGACTCTCCTGACATGTGCGGTTACTGAGGTGTATTTTGATGTATCATCATCATGAGAATTCATAAGCAATTTATCTTTTTAAGCTGCAACAAATATATAATAATCGCAAAACCAAAATTAAATATTTGGTTTGTGACAGACAAGAATATCTGACATCTAGGCCTTTCGTATTCTATTGTCAGTATCAGAGTCAAAATATGAAGTCAGAAGAGACCTAGAAAGTTTAATTTTACCACTGTATGGAGAGTTATTCCATTTCTTTGATATTTTCATTTTTTAAAATGAACCCTGAGTTTGGAAAGGAAAATATGTAATTGTATTCCTTAGCAGTAATGGTAAATACAACTTAAATAATAACATTTATATTTCCTGACATTTATTTTATTATAATATAATATTTCCTAAATTTATACAACTCTAAGCTAAATTCTTATAACTTTAAACTCTTCCTATTGTCAAAGGCGAATCTAAGTGTAATTGAATAAAAGCAGAACTAGAGAAACCAATCCCATTCTGATCCCGAGGGTTACTCCAATGTGAGAAATTGGTCTTGGTGAGACTGGTTTAATGAAGCCAAAGCAGAACTCCTGTGACTGTGGTGTGGCTGTGCTGCCAGGAGACACTTAATAAGGGAATTATTCCAACATTTTCCCTGAGAGGAACTAGTTGAGGATACTTGTTATACCATGCTCTGATATCACTGGTCTTTCAGTAGCTGTGTTGAACGCCACAGTATGTTTTCCTATTTATCACCATACAATTCACTCCAGGTTCCATAGGCTCACGTGGCAACCAGGACAAATACAACCAGGAACCAAAACTGAATAGAAGGAACTGCTGTCATCCAAACCACTTTAAATTAAACTTTGATGTTATAATTGTTCATTCCTGTTACTGTGATAGAAAACCAAAAACACTGATGAAGATTAATGGATACTGAGAGAGAAAGATGGCAAATTGTTCAGTTCACAGTGTAAAGGACTGATATTTTTACTGAGCTGGGAAGAGACCTCCCTCCTAGCTATGCCTGCTATGTGTCTCCAATCTTCAGTGACTTATTCCATGTTTTTTTCTGGGTCAGTTAATAGGTATGTTGCAGAATGCGTTAAAATGCAAGCATGTTAGACATATACATTTTGTGTCTTCTATTCTTGCAACTTTTATTATTGCATTAAAAATCATTCCAGATGTCAGGAGAATGGGACGGTTGTATCATACATTTTAGGGAAGTTAACCCAGTTTCTGTTATAGTGGGCTACTTTATTTCAGTCCTTTAGAGCAGAAAATACATTCTCCCTATCTATGGTTTCATCTCTCAATGTCTATATAGCACCTTTGGATAAGGAGAATTTTTAAAAAATTAATTTACATTAGTGGTTCTGATGCCTGCCTAGCAAGTGTAAGGTGCCTGGTTTGATCCTCAGTAACCACATACAACAATACCACAACAAGCAATCAGTACCACATACCATGATGCTGGGCATGATGGTTCATGCCTGTAATCTCAGCACTCGGGAGACAGAGGCAGGAGGGTTGCTGAGTTCAAGGTTTGCCTAGTCTACATAGTAAGCTCAGGGCCAGCCTGAACTACAAAGTGAGACCCTATCTCAAAAAATAAATTAATTTACATTTATTTACTTTTTACTTTACAGAATTTTAGTTAGCTTAATCTTTTGTCTGTGCATATACTATTTAATATATTCACCTACTGCATAGCTCAATATTTATTTTGCCTTTATAACAATGACATTTTTGTTCTTACATTTAAATTTCAAAGTCATTTGTTGTTAATTTTTCTATAAGCTATGTTTTCTGGGAAGAACTTTTTCTCCATTAACCTGAATTTATTTGCTGAAGTTCTAGTTCTCAGAACCTCAGTGTGTGACTATCTTCGAAAAAAAGTCAAAATTTTATTTATCTGAATGTAAACCAAGCCTGTGTTTAGTGTTTTACTATGAATTCTATGTTTATTAGTCAGCTTTCCTGTTACTGAATACAATACCTGGTAACTCAAAGGAGGGTAACTTTAGTTCAGCTTGTGGTTGAGGGAGGGGTCAGTAGTCAGCTGGGCCCAGGGTAGGAACATCAGAGCAAAAGGGTGTTGTGGAACAATGACTCTTGGTCCATAGCACCTGGGCAGCAGATCAGGGAAGACTGAGAGGAAAAATGGGCAAATGCTCATGAAGAGTGCCAGGGTCCTACCTCCATCACCCACCTTGGAACACCAGGCACATATTATACTATGAGGTGATTCTTAGTCCAGTGAAGCTGGAGTCGGTTTCAGCAGTCACAGTTCAACCCTTGTCAACTTCAGACCCAAGTACATCTCATTGAACCACACTTAATTTCCATATAAATACAGTATTGTGTTGATAATCCCAGACAACATGATGCAGATGTCCTGCGTACAACTGACTGCACAATAATCCCTTCTCCCAAAGTCACCACAGTGGCAGTATTTTTCAAAGGTCCAAATTTGAGTCCTTTTCGAAATTCAAGGCAAAATCTTGATCAGAAAGTAATGGACCTAATCCTGAAGTTCTGTGTCACAGCTGAACACCTTCCCTTCACCTTTGTGTTCATTCCCTAGCTTCATGCATTGCTCTCTCAGGGGCTCCTTGCCTAGGACCCCTTTGAAATCTTGGTGGATCATCCCTGAACCCTCAGTCTTCCTTCCCGTATGCCAGTCAGACCAGCATCATGGCTGCTGTCAGCAGAAACAGAGCCACAATCCTGCATTCCCTGGCTGCAGCAGCATCTGGGTACAGTGATGGCTAAGCTTGGTGAAATGAATCACAAGAAGCTAATCTCCTAGGCAAGTAGAGATCCCTAAGTTCTCTTCAGATGGAAGTTTGATACTTTTGCACTTTTGAGCCGGCAATGTATGGTGTCTTGCTGATTTGAGCAGCCCTCAAAATTTCTTTTGTCTTGTTCCTATAAAAATTCCTGGTTCTTCCTTTAGACCTAGCTTTACCCTTGGTTTTGTCCAGGCCAAAAGATGATTTCACAGATATATTTGTCCTGCCTTTTGCTCTCTATTCTCACTATAACTGGCTAAATGCAGCCAGTAATGCTCATGGCACAGTCTGAATGCTGTGCTGTCTAGAAATTATCTCTACAAGATTAGTCTCCCTTCCTTGATTTTAGTCACCTACAGAGTCCCAGAATGTAGAATAAACAGTCAGTTTTTCTGTTAGAGAGCATCACACATGGCCTGTAGTTAAATCGCTGATAAGAGTTCTTGTGCCCAAATGAGCTTGGCTTTTACTGTCCACATTTCTAACAGCATTCTTGTCTGCTAACTCTCTGAGCAGAATCATCCATTAGGCTCTGTTTACAACACTAGCATTTCTCTAATCCTAGCAATGAATTGTCATATTCGGGTTAATAGTCAGGCCATGCTAGAAGTCTTGTGGCTAAATCTCTTATGTTTTGGGGGGATGAAGTAAGGAGTTTGGTAATATTTCAGTGTGTTCTTGCTGTTTTTCTTTCTGTCTTTCATTGTTTTATATGTGAACCTCATGAATCACTCTTCCATTTATCAATTATAGAGTACATTGAGAGCAAAATCTCATTAGTATAAACTTTTAAAGATTTTATTTGTTTTGCATTTATATTTGATTTATTTTGGATCTTTAATGTAATATTTTTTAGAGATGTTTTGTTTAACTCAAAACCAAGCAAAACTCAGAAAGTTCCCATGTGCTCGACTCCACACATGAATGGAGTCCCCTTTTATCAGTGTCCTTCACCCAGTGGGGATGTGTTATAAATAATGAACTTGCACCAACACAGAGAGACAATTAAAGTCCAGAGTTTCTATCAGGGCTCACCCTGGGCAAGTGTTTTGTAGCTTTGAGCAAGTATATAATGCACAGTACCCAGCAGAGTACTTTTACCACTCTCAAAATCCTGTTTTTTGTACTTGAGCAGGGGTAGTTTTCACCTTTTCCCCTAAGCATATGTTCCAGATACAAGTCCACACATACTTCAAAAAAATAAAGTGTTGGTGCAATGGCTTTTAGAATCACCTGGGGAACTTGTGAAAATAACTGTTTCTTAGACAGAGCTCCAATTAAATGAAAATCTCCATGGGTAAGGGCTTAGGAGTCAATATTACATGTGAACTCCACAGTAATCCTCAAATGCAGTCACTTGAAGCATTTTTCATTATAGGAATTAGTACTAACTTAGAAGTCTACTTAAAACTCACTTAAAATTCTGGTCAGTTTGAGAAACCTATAAAGGTTTTCAAAGATTTGCACAGACGTTATGTGCTATTTTCCCCCAAGACTCCCACCCTTCATCCTCCCCCTTAATCGCTCAACTCTATACAAAAAGTTGACTCTATTTCTGCAAAGAAATGTCACTATTTTGAGGTATAGTCTATGTGACACTGTGTTATGGATCTTCTGAGATTTGGTGGCATGCAACCTTCAATGATTCAAGGTGGAGTAAACTCAGGAGCTCAGAGTAAACAGAAGTCCTGTTTACAGCTCAAAGGTTACTGCTAATGAACACAGGCACATCTATGAGAAACGGATCAGTGCATTTCTATTTTCTATATTGCTGTACTGGTCTAAGTCAACTTGTAGCACTTTCATTGCTGAATTTAGCAGTAAGCATCATCTACAGTGTGCATGACTCATGTTATTTCCTATCCCAGTAAGCAATACACAGCGTCTATTTAAGATCACAGTATAAAAAAACCACAGGAAGTGGGTTTCACAGGTGCAGCACAGCATTCCCAGCATCAAACCTACACTTATCTTCCCTGACTAGAGACAGTGCTGGGGAACCCTTCAGAGAGGGCATCAGATTCATAGGAGATGCTGAAAATGAAAGACAGCAAAAGAAACCAGGACATGACACATGGATAAGCTTTTGATCTCGTTAAGAAATGTCTATTATTTTCTTAGTGAAAGAAATGATTCCCCTACTGGGCATATTCTGAATTATTAATTTTGCTCATACTGGTTTTTTGTCCTTATCTTTCTACCTCAGTTAAGGTTTTAAGCCTCAGAAGACTGCTCAGCACCACCATGGTCCTTGGAGAACATTCTCCACCTCTCGTATTTCTATTCTCTGAGTCATTCCTTTGCCCAGTGCCCTGGTCCTAAAGTGCAGTTTAGTAGGTACACAGGAGAAAATGGCTAAGGATGCACCTATGTATTTTGTGAGGCTGACACTATTCAAGGCCCTAACACGGAATGGATTTCCTCCTGACAGACACTTTCAGAAGCTACTTCACTGTTACACTGGGACTGAGCCATTCCACTGTGAGCACAACTCATTAGGGCAGAAATGAAGAGCAAGGACTGAGCTATCACACTCGGGGCCTTAGTAAGTCAGGGTTAGTTCTGACAGATTTTCTAGCAGTTGTCAGTGTGTCCTCTCAGACACTAACAATGTAGACAGCAGATGAAAACGTGTGTGTTTCCCAGGAAGTCTATGTGTAGCACTGAGCACCACTTGTGCACACAGATGTGGGTCCCTAACAGGGCCCATTTGGCAGATCCTCCACTTCACCAGAGACTAAGTGTGTGAGAATGATGTTCCCAGAATAAATAGGTTCTTCTCGACTGGGAGGTATCCCTGTTCCGAGCCCTTCTCGCTAGGGCTGCCATGTCTGCCTCTGGGAGTAAATCAGCCTGCTGCCGCTCACCGCTGGGTTCACCACAGAGCTGGCATGTGCCGAATAAACAAGCAAGCTCTCCAGAGAAGTGGCCTGGAAGTGATTAATGATTCTGCACAGGACACTGAAAACTGAAATCACTATTGCCAATGGCCAATAGTCCCAGAGCATGTTAACGTAATTCTAGTCATCAAATGTAAAACATATTCATATAGATGTGTGCTTTTCCATGTGCATTATGGAAAATCCTAAATTATTAAAATCCTAATGATTTTCCTCCCCCGAGCTCTGGCCAGTGCATGACTGTGACACAGTTCTCAGCCTTTTTTTCTCACCCTTGCTCCCTCCTTGGCTTGGTCTGAGCTTCTGAGATGAATTCCAAGGCCACCCACACCCTTACAATGACATAGAGAAAATCAGGTGAGGGCAGTAGTGGGCAGAGTTGAATACTTCAATTGTCTTGACTGTGAGAAAGAAGCATAATGGCAGCAAACAAAACCCACAGATAATCAAATGGTATAAATTGAATAAATCTATTTCACTGCTTAATTTTTTTTCTTGAAAAAGATGCAAAAATTAATTCCTATGGGTTTTGTTAATTATCTTGTCTGTCTTGTCCAGCTTTTCTTTAAGTAGACACGAAAAGTCTGAGAATTCAATATAAGCTGAAATGTCCCAAAGGAACTAGTTCATCCAAGTGAGGGTGAAATAAACACAGAACTTTCTGTGACCACCCACTGCCCTCTTCAGTGAGGTGCCATGGGTGCCCCAGAGAGCTGGTCCTACCCCATGGGCACCTGCGATGGCTCCAAGGAAGACACTTGGCTTTGCTGTCTTCAGGGCTGGCTGAGGGACATGGTGGCCAATCAGCTGTGGGGATCTTTCGAGGCAGAAGTTACACACCCAGCAAATCCATGCGTGTTGTGCCTACAAAGTGGAAGATGTGCTTTTGCACAAGTAGCTTCAGACCCGATCCTGTGAGCACTAATGTCCTCAGCCTCCACCAGTGTTTGTGGGAAGAAGCAGAGAGGGAGGCAGCCCTGGTGAGACCCCTGTCACATACTCCATGTGTGCATGTGGGGCTTTGGTCCACCTTCTCCATGAGCCTCCATGGTGGCCTTCATGGTGTGCAGCTCCCCTCGTGGAAAAGCTAACTCCCTGTGTTACCTCAGAGTTAGATAGCTAATTTTCAGTTGCTACTGTCTGGCATAGAAGACTCACATGACATGTGTTTTTCAATAATTTCATGAATCATTAGGGAAAAAGTATATGGAAGAATTTCTTCCTCAAGCTTCCCTGGCTGCAGGGGGTCAGCTGAACTCAGGCTTGGGCTGGTCATGGAGATGTGACATTGGGTTCCACATATGGTCAAAGCCTCTCTGCTCTGGAGCTACCCTGATCTGTGTTGCTGGTCAGTGCACTAAGCAATGCTTGCTCATGCCCTTCCTCCATGATGCTCCTGTCTGGGGTCAAGAACCCATGGACTGAATCCCCTGAAACCATGAGCCAAATTAAACCTCTCCTCCTTTAAATTGTGGGTGTTGGGTGTTGTATCTGAGAGGCAAAAAAGCTGACAAGAGAATTTCTTAACACAGAGAAGATGATTAATTTTCCAGCGGTCATATTGATTTCAAAGTGGGTGGTCTTAGTCTTAAGAGAACATAAAAAGATTTTAAAGAGAAAGATGTATTTTTTGCCTGGTACAACTTCTATTATCTGAATTCTAACCAATCTTTTGGTTACTGTTAATATTGCTTCTTTATAGTACAAATACATGTACATGTAAAAAGTTAAAAGGACTCACCCCTAAAAATATTTCTGGGTTATACTGTCTTTTACACTATACATTCCATTAAGAAGTGAATGTAAGTAATTCTAACTTGTCAAGACGTGGCTGCTGCTAATCTATAGTGAGTCACGTGGTGAACGCACTTGCTCCTTGGAGCTTTAATATATTTCTAAGTTTGCATTTGTGCCTTGAATCAGCACCTGAAATAAGTGATTGAGCACAGGCAAGGGCAGCTGGTACCCCTCACTGACGTCGGTCACGTACACTGTACTTTCATGAAGTTTAATTTCACTCCAGGGCATATGGATGCATTTGGATTTTTAAATGTATTTATATATCTCAAAAAATGTTGAATATTTCCTACATCCATGAAATGGTTCTGGAAGCCGAGGGAACCAGATAAGTCTTATGTGTCTCTCAACCTCATCCTCTCTTGGCTTCACGTGAGTCCTCGGTACCCTTACTTTTCCCTTTAAAAATGCCATTTCTTCTCTGTCCTCACAGTCTTTTAAATATTTTAACTTTCTTCCAAAATACACACAAATGAAGCAGTCTGACATCTCCTCCTCATTCTTCGTCATCTTGAATTTGAGATGGACGCCCAGGGGGACTGACACAAAGTGAGAAGCCCGCCTTGCGGAAAATGTGCAGCTTGCACGGAGCACAGCAGGGAGGCAGGTCGCCCTGTCCACTCTAGTGCAGTGATACCCGCTGTATGGCCTGGCGAGCTCCATCAGGACAGCGGAAGAAGCCCTAGCAGCTGACTGTAAATGTCGGATCTGTCACTGTGCAAACAGTATTTAAAAATTTTTTGATTACAGGAAATTAAACAGTGACACTCATGAATGCATTCAAATCATGTCACAATTACACTCAATCAAATGTTATTTACAAACACCATTCAATTATGCCTCATTCCATTTCTCAACTCAGTAAGTTCCCAGACATCATAAAATTATGAATTTTCCAGTCTGACGCTATTCTTCATCTAGTCTACATTATTCCCTTGAAGTTTGAAATGTGTGCAAAATGTAAAACATATAAATGCAGAACTCAATGAATCAAAAAAAAAAAAGAAAAAATGCATGTAATGGGAACTCACATGAAGACACAGTGTTCTCTGAACTGGATTCTTGCAAAAATGTGCCCTGCTACAAAGCTGTCTCTTGTCATGAACCCACCAAACGAACAACTGGGTCTCAGGGAGGCAGACTTCCTGGTCTCCACAGGCTCCTTCCCACTGGGCAGTTTATGCTGCCTGGCCCAGGTTATTTTCCAGTTCTCTGATGTTTATAAAATATATACTCACCTAAGTTTTTCTCTTGATTGATCTGGGAGTTGTCAGCCTCTCATAACTCCTATAATCTACCTGGTTTGATAAAGCTTATTTTTATTTTTCAATATGGGATTTTTACTGAGCCATTAGAAGTAAAACTAAATGTTTTATATGTTTGGAAAGAAATGTATATAACCAGTGCATTAACAAAATGCATATTTTAAAATCACAAGGGAAGCATTGTAAAGAAAAACAATTTTTACACCAAGGCACAGTTTGGCTTGAGCATAATTATCCCAATAATATAAGGATGTAAGAAGAAAAAAATATGAGCCTCCATCCCCTGCAACTGTATAACATTGCAATGTGGCTTCTGTAGTAGAAAAATGTGCTATGGAAATACATGTAGCATTTACCTAAATGCTAAAAATATCTGAACTATTTTGGATGTAAAAATTAAAATTAAGCTAAAAATGAAATATATATTCTTAAAGAGGTGATATAAACCATTCAAAACTCATTCTTCAACTCTGGTTGGAAGAATGACATCCACCTACTGTTAAGCTTATAGTAGGAGTAAGGTGAAGACATTAATCTTTTGTCAACTTGACAATTTTTCCTTTTAAATTTTTACTCATAACATATCTGTAAGAACTTGCTGATCAAGAAATGGAGAATTTTATTATACAATTGTCCCTCTAAGTAAAATCACAGTTATAAAAAATATAAGAAGTAAAAAAGTTAAAACATTTTATAGGTACAGTTTTTGCATTTTTTGATTGGAATCATTCCCCCCAGCATAAGAAAGTATTGAAGTGAACAGAGAAGTTCATGACAAAAATTTAAAAATCAGAATATGTGTGATCACACACACATTGTATGCTACAGATTGTGTGGGAATATTTTAAAAAGTGCGTGTACTTTCTGAAGGTTAGAATAGCATAGTGTTCACTATGTATGTTTGCTCTTTAGGCTGCTGGTAGGCATAGGTATATATAGAGGGCAGAGAAGCACATGCAAAGTAGGTTTTGGGTGTCTGTCAAAGGGTATGTTTGCCAAAGATTTGTGATATATGTAAAAGGAAAATATAAAAACATACAAGTGTAATACATTTTCCTGAGAAGGCTGATAGGAATTTTCTGGCTCTTCAAAAAGTGAATTTTTAAAAAATGACAATTCATTTCATGTTTTGTGCTGGAGTACCATGGACTGAATGCTCATGTCTCCTGCCACAGTTCTCATCAGAAAACAGTACACATCACATTTTCCCCTCACAACAGCTACTCTTTAACAAGAAAAACAGCTCAGTCATTGGGTCATGAGGGGCTTTGTGATCAGAATCATAATGACTGAAAGAGAAAGCTGTCAGGGACACAAGAGAAAAATAGGTTTCGGCAGGACCATGTGCTTTTGCTAATATGAATGAAATCAATTTTAAAAATATTCCCATGAAATTGCAAGCTAGAGATCAATCTTATTCAACCTTTGTAAACACTTCAAGTCTTAACAAAAGAGAGAACTTTCCAGGTGGTGACAAGAAGCAATGTCAAACAAGCTCTCAGAGCTCCAGTCACAGAACTGCTGCCCTGGCTGAAAGTTCACTCATCACAGAACACTCACAGTTACCAGGGGCCATTGGCATAGACTGTGCCATCCCACTTTAAGTACAGGAGAATTAATGGAACAGAATGTCTGTACCCAAAGAATTACATTTGGTTCTAGAAGCTACTAGAACATTCTAAGGATGGACCTGTGCAACTCGAGAGAAGGCTGAGTGAGTAGGACTAGCTATTGTTTCTGGATGACTTGGAGTTTTATTGAGAAAATTATATTCCACTTATTATCTGAAAGGGGAAATGATGCACAGAGCACAGTGGTGCTGTGTTCTGATCCGAAGCATTCCCTGGAACGTTCCCCAATAGGAAGAACAGGAGGGGCTCTTGGAGCAGCTGGACCAGCACGTTGAGACACCAACTAGGCTTGCAGGAAGCACTGTGCCCCTGCAAAGGCCTGTGCACGGCTGCTGGGGCTGTTTTTTGCTTTAGACAGCACCTGCCTCAGGGTCTCCCTGCAGCCAGCCCGGGTTGCCCAGCCATCCTGAGCCACCTCTGAGAAGCACGTAGAGTCACTCTGCTCCTCTTAACACTGACCTCTCCACTCACAGGCTCCTTCCTGCCTCATATGACGAGCACGATGTGGAATGGAGTGTGCCCTCTGCATGGGAGCACCGTCTGCCAGACTGAGCACTCGAAGGTGTGTGACCTTCCCCAGTATAAGGCCCTGCCATGTCTGTGCAGTTGGTGTTGTTCTGTGCCTCACTCAGCACCCTCCGTCCAGGCTGCCAGTGCTAAACCCTTTCGCTCCTTCCCTGCCTGGTCTGCTGGCTTCGTACTTGCTGGAGGGCAAGCTCGGTGCCTTCAGTGAAGACTTGGCAAATGGAAAACTTCCCGAAGACAAGCGGGAGACAGCCTGTTCTGCCTCCTCCAGGAGGTGAGAGTGAAGGCCATGGGGCCGCTGCCATGGAGATGAAGAGAAGAAACCTCGATGGAGCACTGGAAGAGCAATAGTCTTCATGAACTTGCCGAGAAAGAAAACCTATCAAACAAAAATGAGGCACTTTTTGTGGATTTGGATTTCAAAATTGTACCATGTGTTTGATGTGGGTAATTCCAAACTGAGAAACTAAACATTGTGTCATAGCACATGTCACCATCTAATTCAAATCCTTTCCTAAGGAATATACCCTCAGCTTGGGTTTAAAAATATTCCATGTTAAAATAAACCACACAAATGCACCTGTGGCCACCATAAAGCTTTTACGATACTTAAACCCAGTTGTCTGGAAGTATTAGAGAGAGCCTAAGTAGCTAGAATGTGAGTATAAAAAGAAAATAAAAGGGACATACGCTGTGGAGACAATAACATTTCGCTGCTTTGGTCACTCTCTGATTACAGAGAGGCTTGGCCGCGTGACCAAGCCAAACGGGGCTCACTGAGCTGTGGACAGGTCTATTCTGGAGACACTGAGGTCAGCGTTCAGAGTCAGCAGCAAAGAAGTCAGCATGGCCACAGGCCGTGGAAACAAACCCGAGGCCGAGGGCCAGATGGAATACTGTCAGGGTTCAGATAGGAAATATCTCCACAGGCTCTTGTGTGAAGGGTGATGCTGAATGCAGTCATGTTCCTGTGAAGTTCAGACAGGCAGGTGCATCGTGGCGGCAATGATCTTGTGAGGGTCTGTCCATAGCAGAGTTCAGAGCAGGGAGGGCTGTCTGGAGGTCGGGTCTAGTTGGAGGAGGTGGGTCCCCATAGGCATGCTAGGAGGGTGGCCCTTTCTTGGGATCCGCTCCTGTCTCTCTGCCCTCCAGCTCCTGCCAAGTGAACCCGTGGTGCCAGGATGCCCCTGCCATGCTCTTTCTGCCAGTGAACCAACCCAGCCTGAACTGAACTCTCAGAGACAGTGATATAGGATAACTTTTTCTCCTTCAGGTCACCCATTTCAGCTGTTCGTTCCAACGGTGGGAAAGCGGCTGCTACAGATTCTCAGTGAGTGAAGCTTCTCAGAGGCTCATCAGTCCTCGTGGTGCTGGAAACGCCACTGAGTCATGCTAGCTGCTGACTGGACCAAGAGTTGTTTCTATTCTAAGACCTGAATGTAAACAAATGAATCATCTGCGCAGGAAGATCATGCCACAGGAGACATCTACCGTGCTTTCTGTGTGAGGAGAAGCAGCTCAGACTTCAGAGACAGGAAGAAATGTCTAAAAAACCAAAAATGTGAGAAAAGATGCAGACTCCAAAACAAGTAATTACAGAACTAAAAGGAATTTTGGTGAAGTTGTTCAAAAGAACAGATGGTAACATGGAGAATTTTACCTGAAAATGTATGCTATTAATAGTAAAGAATCAAATAGTAATTTAAATACTGAGATATTTATGTTGAACTGAAGAAATCAAAATATGTGATTATTTCTAGATTAGATACAGCAAGAAGAATTGGAGGAGAACCAGAAAACATGTCACAAAATAGAAATTAAACATTGAGAGACCTGGTAAAAAATAAAAATATTTGTACTTATAATCCTAGAAGAGGAGAAAGATTATGAAACAGCTGCTATATTTAAAGAATTATTAATCAAAAACTCTCCAAGAATTGAAATACATGAAGCTACAAATTTAGGTTGTTTTGAAACCTCAAATAAAATGAAGAAATCCACTTCAGAGTCAAGAAAAGTTTGTTTTGCAAATAAATATAAAGAAGTCTTTGAAATCAATAGATCACAGATAGACAATTTCCGGATCTTCTCTTTGGCATGAACACCTGTAGAGGCAAATGAGTTCTAGAAAGTAGGACAGCTTTTATAGAGTGGAATATTTCTATAGGAAACTTGGTGTGGGAATATGATGAGGGGAAGGAATAAATATGATACAGAAAGAAAATAAAAGAGCATGTATAAGGGGGGAGGAGGGGGGAGTGGGTAGGGATATGGGTAAAAATGAGAATTAACTTGTGGCATATACTGGTACA
>PVIC010044234.1:0-15092 GCA_004025085.1 Thryonomys swinderianus
AGTAAATTCTCATCTACTCAGTGAAGGGTAGGGATTGGTCAGCATTCTTAGCTATCTCAACATAGGAAATTTAACTTAAAGTGGGAGTAACTGCTTTTTTTTATTTTTAAGTACTGAGGATCAAACACAGGTCCTTCACACTGAGCTATATCCCAGGCCTTCTTATTTATTTATTTTTTTTATTTTGAGACGGATTTTAACCAAGTTGCACAGGCAACTGCATTTCCTCTGCCTCCACCTCCCAACGTACTAAGATTATAGGCACGTGCCACTGTGCCTACTCGCCGGAGCCTGCCTGCAATTGGACAGCACCTGAGTCGGGGGGTGAGGGTGAAGAAAACACAAGGCAGACAAAGATGGCATCAGGAGGACCTCTCAGTCAGTACTCAGCAGGCCGCATGTTTATTGATAAGGCTATATTTATACTGATTTAGAAAGGCAGCATGACATCAATAATGGTTACTAGTATACATTTATCATTGGGTTGGTAGAAACAAAAACAGGTAGTCAAGAAATCAGTACATTTCTTAGGAAAGAGAACAGAAACAAAATGGTAACTATAAACATGATGATCATAAGTCTGGAATCAATTTCTCAAAATGTCAATCTACAATTCTCTTAAATCTTTTCCCTAACTCTAACTTCCTTTCCTCTAACTATTTTCTATTAATGCTTAACTTTTAATAGAATAAGACCAGAAGAATAAGTACATCCATCATATAGTTAATTAATTCTGCTAACTCTATTGAACTCTGTCCTAACTGACATAGAAACTAAAAGGAAAACAGCATGTTGCTAACTTGAGAGACAATGGTCAGCGGGCCCAGCACAGGAATAGGGGAATTTTCCTGGGGCCAGGACGTGTTTTCTGGGGGTAACCCAGGGCAGCTCCTTGTTAGAGCAGATCCTCTGGTATATTCGGGACAGCACCATAAAGTGCAGACCCCCGACTCAGGAGTTATTCCCCAAAACCCCAGGCATAAATGCCTGGTCCAATTACACCATGCTGAGCTGCTTCCCACACCTACTAGGAAATTGTTTTTAATATACAGTGCATAGGCTGAGGGCTGACTAAAAGTCATACACCTCCGTGATTCTGCCATAAATAAAGGGAAGAAGTGATATGCTTTTCTTAGGTACCAGGACAGAAAACTGCTAGATCCTAGAAAGGCTTCTAAGAGAAAGTACAGGGCAGCTGAACCAATTTGACTTCCTCCCCTTCTGTCTGTCACTGCCCCCTTTAACTCTCTGCCCTTTGAGTGACTCCTCATTAGTGCCTCTGGTTCTTTAATTTTGCAGTTACAACATTTGACATTGAATTCACCTTTTCTTCTGACAAGATCTGCTGCTTTATCTTCTTTTTCTGACTCTGCAAAGATAAAAATCTCATTTTTCAGTGAAAATTAAGACTTGGATATACAGAAGACCCAGGAATTGCCTTAATTAGCTAAGAAAAAAAGGATGATTTAATAACCAGATAACTAACCTAAACTTTATAACCAGCATAGTTATCATCATTTTGCACACTCACTTTTTGCACTAAAGTCCCTAGTTTTAAGGGGTCTGTGAGATACACTCATGCAGCACAGAGAAATAGGTGAATGGTATTATTTACCACAAAAATCAAATATGCCAACCTGCATTCTTACTGCCTTGAACTATCAAAGTGAAGAATTTTAGGCATAAATAGTAAAGAAACTAAAACTCAAACAGAAAAATTTAATATTCTGCTCCAGGTAGACTTATGGCAGCAATTACAATTGATTTTCTCAGTTAACTAGTAGTGTCTAAAAATAGGCAGATTTGAGAATTTGATTTTACCACTCAGTTAATTAGTATCTTATTTATGCCACAAAGTAAATACCAAATCCTCTAAAATTCCTCTTCTCTCTCTCCCCCTCCTTCACCTCAGCTCTGGCTCCATCCTTCTTTCCCTCTCCCTACCCTATCTTCTTTCTCCCTTAAGACACATTCATATTGATGCTGTTTTTGACTTATATCCAAGAATGCTGTATGAATTCCTTTCATATTGAGAAGTGGAGTCTATCCCCTTGCTCCCTTGAATCCAGACTAATGTGTAACTGTTATAACCAACAGAATATCATCACTGTGACATTATGAGACTTCTAAAGTGAGGGTTTGAGATGCTTTAGAGCTTCTGCCTAGGTTTCTTGGAACATTAATCTGGGAATAACAACCCTGGGGAAGCCAGGCACCATGAAAGAAATCCAGCCACACTAAGACCATTGTGCTGTAAAGAAGATCCAGCTAGCAAACAAGGAGGAGTCACATGGAGAGAAAAATGGCCATCAGTCACCAATCTCTCAGAAATCACAGACCAGCCACCAGATATGAGTACAGAGTCTGTAAGATAATTCCAGCCTCAGCTGTGTTCTGACTACAGTCATCTAGGAACCTTGAGAAATACCTCACTGAGCTCATCAAATCATGAAACAGAGAGAGAAAATAAATGGTTGTTTTAGACTTCAAAGTTTTGGGTGATATGCTATATAGTCACAAATCTCTAGTAAAGATGCCTAACTTTCATTCACCCCTGCCCCTCTTATTCATTTACCAATTGTGTACTGAATACTTCTTACATGTACAACAACCTGCACAGCAGTAGGAATAAGTGATGAACAAGACAGACCCAACCTCTGTTTTCATGAAGTTGAGTTTTTAAAGATGATATTGAACAAATAATTGTTTAACTTTTCAAATTTCTAATGCCTCCTCTTCAGCATTCTTCTCAGAGTGATGGCTTTCCTCATTTTTAAGTGAGAAAATAGAAAGAATCAAAGAAGGACTCCTTCAGTGACCTGAATTTATTCTTCTAAACTACTAGCTTCTATCCAGATTTCTCCATCTTCTCTCATGTTTTTCATTGTCTCCAAAAGTTGCCACATTCCGGATCCCAACCACTTCACAATGATATCTTCATGACTTTCACAGAATGTAAAGATGACCTCAACCGGGCCCTTATCTTGACCCCCTTGATCCAATATCCCAAGAGTTCCTATCATCAGCCTGAATCCCTCCCTGGGACCATAGACTTCTATATATTCAGTCACTTACTTAGCTTGGAAAGAGTTTCTTCCCCACAGTTCAGATGCTAAAAGTTTAATCTTCATGATAATGAAGTTGAGAAGTGGGAGAATCTTTAAGAGGTAAAACTAGTAGGATGCGTTAGGTCTTGGGGCCACCACCATCAGATGATATTAATGCTCATCTCTCACAAGTGGGTTAGGTGCCTCGGGACTGAATTGGGAACCATAGCAGCTGGTTGCCATAAGGCAAAGCCAGCCTGTGTGTTTGTTGTTTCCCACACATTAGTTCCACTCTTGCCTACCTTCCCACTATATCATCTGCCATGTTGTTTTATAATCTAGTCCCTCACTAGAGACCAACAAGATAGGACCACTGGTCTTGGACTTTTGGCCACCAAAATTATGAACTAAATAAATCTCTTTCCTTTATGAATTTTGCATTCTCAGTCATTCTGTTATAGCAACAGGTTAATACCCCATGACTGGTATCTTCAGAGTAATCTCACATTTAATGATCCTCAAATGAATGTCTCACCTGCATCCTATCCTCTCTCATATTCTTCGCTATTCTAATAAATTTCCCTTACCAATTTCCTTCCTAAAATAAAGAAATTATCCTTGAATCTTCTCTCTCACCCCTACATTCAATCCAGTAGGCAATCTATTGACTGTGTCTTCAAAGCCTGAATCTACCCTTTCCCCTTCAGCATCAGCATATCAGTCTGGGTTACAGCCCATCTTCTTACTGAGTTGCTGAAATAATCAAGCCTTCTAACTTGCCTGACTGTTTCCATTCTGATCCACAAAATCTGAGCCTCCTGTTTTTAGAGTGGTTCAGTGAAATCACTAAGCATCTGGACGCATTGAAAATGTTTCTGAAACCCTACTGGCCTTTATTTTTAACAGGCCTAAAGCAAAACACAGCATAACTCACAGCAGCATATCCTAAAATCTTCCCCTAGCCATCCATGCCCATCTCCAGAGCAGCCACTAGGGAGCCTGACCCCCCCCCCCCCCCGCCTCAGACCTCTTTCCCTGCTCTTTCTTCACAGACTCCCCTCCAAACTCCTCCAGAGTTGGCAGTTTCCCTCTCCCCTTCCTTCTGCTCAGTTCCTCACTATGAAGACATATTTGGCTTTTCTAGTCATCTTTCAATTCCTCTTTTATTCCAAGCAGCAACACAGAGCCAAGCTCCAAGACCTCTGTGGAAAGGAAGAGGGAGATTACAATCTTTGTTATTTTAGCCTTTTTTTTTAACCTCTACCAAAGCCACAAATTCTCCCAAGGAAAATTTTTTGTTTTCCTCTAGAAAGAGGGCAGCATACCATCCACCCTTTCCAAACTCATCACCCCCTCCCCCCCACACCCACACAAGCTTTTTTTTACCAACTTTTTTCTCCTACTGGGTTAAGCCAGTTTCATCTCTGACATTAGGCTCAGAGTGGGGTTGGGTGAGGGGTGTTAAGGTTGCTAGTGAGGCCCAGGACTGATAGTTTCTTGAATTTTTTGAGACTAAGTGTAAGAAATACATTTTACATCACACACAGCTGTGTGTGTGTACACACTCATGCAACTGAAACAGAAGTTTAGATATTACTTAACCTTGCCTCTGTTATTTTCTGTCCTTTGTATGTCATTTAAAATGTAACAGGTCTTCTTTTAGTGATACCACACTATTTACACATGAAATCATATGAAGTCTAGAACTTGCTTTAAAATAATTGAGACAAAGAACGGAGGTGTAAGTGAAATTAGACTGGTTGTGAGTTGAATATTGTTGAAACAGGATGATAAGCTCTTGAGGGTTTGTTACACTATTTTCTAAAATATTTGATACCTTAATAGCAAAGATTTTAAAACAAAAATATTGATTATGCTCCAATAAACTGATACCACAAACCAATAACAGGCCGAGAACTACAATTTGTAAAATATCTTCTAAAAATCTAAGAGTGTGGAAACTTGAAACTAGATGCAGGAAAACCTCTAAGTTTAATCTAATATTGTCCCTTGCTTTTACTGTCACACAAGGTCTATTATTTCCAGGGTTGAGTGGTATGATACTTCTTCCCCCAAAGCAACTGATATACATTTGTGTATCAGATGCCCCTTTGACAGAAACTGAAACAGATACAAAAGTGATCTGCACTCACCAAGGTTCAAATTAGATTTTCATGAACTAAGATTTCCTAGGTATCAGAGAACTTGAATCTTGGGGTCACAACAAACCTGGCTATGACCAACCCAGTCATACTGCAAGCACATGAAAAGATGCTTATTATGACTAAAGCCCTATAGAGTCTCAGTTATGATCCTAAACATGGCATGAAATCTGCTCAGCCCTTGAGTCTGACCACCAGCTGTGGCTTCTGAGGCACTCCCTTGGCTTTTCTGAGGACTTCCATTATCTCTTTTTTCTTTCTACATAGTTTTACTAAAGTGAGAGTTCAATACTCTGGTTTCTATACTCTGGTTTCTCTTCAGATCGTATAAATCTTTCACCTTTTACTAAAGTGAGTGTTCAGACAGCCCTTTGGTTCATAGCCACATGTTAAACTGTTCCATATCACTTGGTTATAAGGTGCTGGGGTAGCCTCAACTTCGCTTCTCAAAACCTTCCACTACCCTGGTGCCAAGTGGGTGCTGCAGCTGCCTTTTGTGTTTGAAAGTATGTAAGTAATTTCTCCACGCCCTGTGCGGGGTGGTTATGACTCTCTCCACATGAAAGTTACTCTAGTGACAACATTTCCCCAGCTGAAGCATCCCTGCCACAAAATCACAGGCCGCTCACTCAGGTATTGCATCCACAGTGCTAGCTGAGCAGGCCCGTACTTCTCGCCTCCAGAGGCCTCCTGACTCAGCCTCTCTTCATCCACTCTGCCAACAATTTCTCTAGTTTCCATCAGCAAATAATCACTGCTTATGGTCTCTAAACCTTATTGAACCACTACAGTAATATAATTTCTCAGTGGCTCCAAAGGTTATTCATAGCTATATGGAAAAAAGATTAGGTTGATGAGGGGAAGGGAAATGTAATGAGAAAACAAAATTAGCTAAGTTCTACCCAGTGTCTGTTTTGAGTGGACAATAAAGGAAGTGTTCATTGCATCCCATATGGACATTACAGTGCGTTTTACTGGAAATACTGTGTCAGTTGTATTCATTAATTGGCCCTCTGGTGATGCTTTATAAGGTTTATATTATAGTTGCTAACCACTTGGGATATGACCTCCATTGTTGGTGCTACTTTTTTTTGGAGGGGGGGACAGGGTCTCGCTTTGTAGTTCAGGCTAGCCCTCAGCTCACTATGTAGCCCAGGCAAGCCTCAAACTCAGCAATCCTCCTGCCTCTGCCTCCCGAGTGCTGGGATTACAGGTTTGAACCACCAAGCTCTGCATTTGTGGTATATGGTAGTGATTGCCAATGGGCGTGATGCACAAGACCTGGTATTGTTGTATGTGGTTACCGGGGATCGAACCAGGGACCTTGCACTTGCTAGGCAGATGCCTGAACCACTGAGGTAAATTTCTGGCCCTGGTGGTGTTACTTTTAAGAAAAGCCGTCTCCTAGCTGGGGGCGAAGGGTAATCTATCATCTGTGCATGCTACCTGGACCGGTGACCAAAATCCTCACCCCGAGATAAACTCCACCATCCCACGCTGGAATTCACCGGTGGGGTGCTGCTAGACCTGCCTCCGGAGGTCTGTGTGTCTTCTAGCAATGAACCTGAAGGCCTGTCACACATGCTAAGCGGGAACTCGCTTGCAACTGCAGCAGCATCTTTCCTGGAAGTCATCGAGAAGAAGCCCCAAACCCAAGTCCACTGAGTCCTAAACAGACATACAGAAAAAGCGGTCCCTAGACATATTATTAAATTATGGCATTCTTTAAGATTGTAGAATGATGTAGTTGGCTTATAGAAGTTTAGGTTTCCTAGTGGAAAACGTTAAAACCATCCCATCCCTATAAAGTGCGCAATTAAAAATTGCCGGTGTCTCTTTAAATAACTTGCATACAAAGACTATGGGGATTTGTGACTATCTTCTTCAGTACACAGTGGAATGCAAATAAATTCTCTTATTTTATTTTCTGCAGTTCCCTCCAGGAACCTATCTTCCATCTGCCATTAGCTGCTGCCCTAGCTCCCTTGGATTCTCATCAGCTGCAGAATCTTCAAGGCGCTTCTGTTTCTCTAGCAGTTAAGAGAAAGACTGACTCGCTCACAGTGATTCCGAAGGTTAAGTCTTTGAAAAAATCCACACACTCGAGAAGCTGCTTCTAAAACCTGTGGCATGGCTTCTACTTCTATGTCCACACTGCCCAGCTTTTCTGGGGTCAGGTTCCTGGACTCCGGGGTTTCTAGCTACCACGGGCAGAGGAGGAGTCCGACGGCTATATTCAGACCCTCGGCTTCCGGAAGCTCCAGCATCAGACTCTCGCAGCTCTGCAGCGGACACTTGCCGAGCGGCGTTGCCAGATGTTCCCACGGTCAGGTGCTCAGCTCTGAATGGCAGGGAAGAAGGATCCTCTGTACTGCGCATGTGCTTGACTGCCTGTCCTCTGTCTGTTTCTTTTCTGGAACGAAGTCACATTTCCTGGAAAATTGTTCATGGAAGCTTATATTTGTATTTTTGAAGTTTAACTGCACAAACCTATATTCCCATGAGGAAGTAGACATTTTCAATCTAAAGGACTCTGGTGGCCCAGGGCAAATCTGACTCCATACAAATGTACCCAGTCTAGGTCATATATCCTCCCAAGGATCAGATCCACATTTTCCAAAGGACACTGCCATTTCTCTGTGAGCTGAGGGGCTGTGCTACAAGGAGAACTGTTTTACAGAACAACATCACCTCCTCCGCAGTGCTAGGATGTGGCAGGCACTCTTTGCGATGGATCCTTGAAGTTCGGTTATGAAGGCATATTCTATTTAATGGATTGCTAGCACCTAAGAGCCAAGGTCTGATAAACCTTTTTCTTGCTTTGCCGGATGTAAAATGGCTAAAACCAAATGTGCAAGGCTTAGAAGTGCTGCAATTTCAATGTGTTCACCAAAAGTTCATGAGTCATGTAGTTAGTACCCAAATCCAAATTAATGGTGTTTGAAGGTGGAGACTTTGGGAGGTTTGGATGAGGCCCTGATGGTCACAGCGGCTTTATAAAAAGAGACACAGCTAGCCTACTTGCTGTCTTGGTACATGATCTCCTCCTCCATGAGATGCAGTCACAGGGCCTCACCAATCCTGAGCAGATTTGGTGCTTGCTCTTGGGCTTCCAGAACCATGAGCCAAATAAACTTCCATTCTTTATGAAGTACCCAGTGTGCAATACTTTCTTTATAGCAACGGAGAACAGATAAACACAGAAGTGTCAGAGATTGTAACTTATACTCTCTCATTTTCTTTGCAGTTTGGGGCAAAAAGTTGAGACCTAAGAGTCAGGGTCACAATGTAACTTGCAAGGACCATAGGCGCTTCTATTTCCATGGGCTTTTTCAACCATAGGAAAAAAAATGCTTTTAATTATTTTGTTACCGCTTCACATTGCTATAAAGACAATGAAACTAGTATTAAAACACTGTCTTGAATCTAAAAGTTAGATTTAACTTTTAACTTGAAAAGAAATTTTAAAATTTTCACGAAAACCTAAAAAACAATGTGGATGCAAACTGCTCAACCTATTGTACCTAATGAATATTTTCTCTATGAAGAAATACTTGCTGATGGATGGGTATTACAAAAAGTTAATTTTAAGGGTGAGAACATGATATATCAAGGAGATGGGGACTTGAGAAAATCCTTCACTGTGTTTCCTTTCATCTGTTCACATTGCCTTCAACTCTGTGTCCTCGGCCATACTGACGTCTGAATCAATAACTCACTTTCATAGATGACAATATTTACATGAAGAAAAGCATCATTCCCCACACATGAGTCACTATAACTCTGTAGTAAGTTTACAATTATAAAGGGAAATTTATTTCAACACACAAACAGAAATATCGAGTAAATTTTGTCTTCCATACAAACATTAATATAGATGTTCTAAAATTAGTCATTAAATATCATCTTTAAAGAGTTTACAAAGTGTTATGACTTATGTTGAAATGTCACCCAACAGCCTCATGAGCTCATGGGTAGAGCTTTTCAGAGCTGGCAAGATCTAGAGTGTGTGACACTGGGATTAAGTTTGCAGCACTAAATTAATCCACTCATTATCTTAGCCTAATTCTGGGTGTTGATGATGGGAAAGTCCACTCTGGGTGTGTGTGGCACCACCCAGGTCTGGTATTTTGGATGGGATCAAAGGGAAAGGGAAATTTATCTCACTGACTGCTGCTTCTGCTTTTACTTCACCCCTGCTTGCTGCTTCCTGCCTGTCCTGCTGTGGACTGTTTCTCTTCTGAATGCTTTTTAGGTACTGACTAATCAAGTGTCCAGTATTGTGATCTACTAACTCACAAATTTAAACTGGTAAAATTGACAATTTCTCCTACAACGTTTCAAATTTGTCATCATCAGAAGTTATAAGCAAGAGATGCCACACTATGATATTTGTCCTGTAGCTCTAATTCAATTTCCCCCACTTTGTCCTACAGATGACCAGAATCTAAGGTGGAATCCTAAAAGGCTTTACAAAATATATTTTTATTTCACTTTAACCTGACACAGATATGCCAAGCAGCAAAATTAGCAGTAGTTGTGTGTCCTCAAATGAAGATTGGATGCTGGAAAACCAGACAAACTGAATTAAAAAAAAAAAAAAAAACATCTTCAGGACTAAGTGAACTGAGTTTTATCTTGGAGTATTTGTAGTCAAACTATAGTCAGTGTGCCAAATCTGGTCTATTACCATTTTTTTTAATGGCACCGGAGATAAAAATTGTTTTTATATTTTTAATTTGTTGGAAAAAAGGGTGAATAATATTTAGTGACATGAAAATCGCATGAATTATGTGAGAGTCAAATTCTAGGGTAAGAATATTTAGTGATATGTGAATTTCAAATTCTGAGGCCCATAAATAAATTTTGATTTGGAATAAAATCATGCCAATTCATTTGTGGATTGCCTATGACTGCTTTCATGCTAATGAGCAGAGTTGAGTATTTATGGTACAGGTGGCTTGACCCAGAAACTAAAACATTTACTGTCTGGAGTATTAGAGAAAATGTTTGACCTCTGTCCTTAGAGGCTAAGAATTCCCACAAAGACTCCAAGCCAAGTTTCTTTTACCAACTGCATTACAGGAATTCTTTTCATGAACAATATTGCCAGTTAACTTATGTTTAACTTTGCTCTATACTAGGCCCTGTACTAGAGGTTTTCATCCATTGCCTCCTTTAATTCTCACCACTTAATGAGGCAGTGATGTCCCAACCTGTTTTAATTCCAAGATCATTTTCTTTATTAGAAAATGTACGTTTGCAGTGTGTAACATTTACACTCCTTGTGTGCAGTTAATTTGTGTACATAACACATCTTAATTCTTTTTTTTTATCACCTCCCCCCAATCTCTTGATCCTTTTCCCTTTTATTTTCTAGATAAATAAAATGAATCTCAGGGTGATTGTTTTTTGTGGGGTTTTTTTGGGGGGTGTTGTTTGCTTTTTTGAGACAGGGTCTCACTTTTTAGTTCAGGCTGGCCCTGAACTCACTATGTAGCCCAGGCAAGCCTCGAACTCAGCAATCTTCCTGCCTCTGCCTCCGAAGTGCTGGGATTACAGGCATGAGCCACCTTGCCCACTATGTGGTATATGCTACTGATTGTTGGTGGGCATGAGTCACCATTCCGGATATTGTTGTATGTGGTTATGGGGGATCAGAGAAGGGACCTTGTGCTTGCTAGGCAGGTGCCAGAACCATGGAGCTAAATCTCTGGTCCTTAAAGGAGATTAATTAAGTTGCTCCTAGCAAGTGGCTGAATTGGGATGCAAACCTATGATCACTTAATGTCAAAGTTTATATGCTTGACCATGATGCCATTGTGATCTGGCAAGGCTGTCTGGCATTTTGGGTATTTGCCCCTAGTCTTATTCTCATAGTCAGTGTAGGCTACCATACTACATATTGGGTGGCTCTGACAACAGGAATTTGTTTCTCACATTTATGAGAATTGGGAAGTCCAAAATCAAGGCACTGTCAGACATGGTGTCTGCTGAGGTTTGTAGACTGTTTTGCAACCTTCTCACTGTGTCTTCATTGTAGAGGGAAAGGAAGCAGCCCTCTTCCATCTTTTTCTTTTTTAAGCAAAACACTTATTAGTACATTTTAGATATACATAATAATAACACTCACCATATGGAATTTGTGCCTATACATGATAGATTCTGCTTCTTTTCCCATTCTCTTTTCTTTATAAAGGCACTAACCTTACCCTAAAAGCTCCACCCTCATGATGTAATTACTCCTCACAGGCCCCATCTCCAAATATTTTGGGGATTTAGGCTTTAACATTTGAATTTTGCAGGGATACGAACATTCCATCTAACTACTGTACAAAGTAAGGCTCTCTTCGGTTTATCCTAAATTTGCCACTTGTCTAGCTTCAGACAGAGTTTTTGGTCTAGTAAACTTGCGCTCGGTGAGTCTGCGTTAAATCAGTTACAGCTTGCCCTGTTGTAGTCCTTTATGAGGGGACGACATGCCTCTGCTGTCCGGACATGGGAATTTCCACACTGTTCTCCAAGGCTGCTATGGTTTGCTCGATTTGATGTGATTTCTTTAAAAGCAATGATCACAACGATTCACGATTCTCCCAAGTTCGGTAAACTAGCATAATAATACTTATTTTCATTTGTCACACCTCTCTTAATAACTCATAGCACTTTGGTATTGTTTTACTTCATCTTCATAAGGCAACCGAAACAAAACCATTTTCTGCTTACCGTGGTTTCCCAATAGTATTCCTGTAACATAACTTGCTCAGATGAAATGATCACATGATACTGTCCATGTTAGTTTTCTCTGAATAGTTTGAATATCATTTTCCTGCAAAGCTTAAAGATTTTATTTCTCAATATGGAAAGGCACAGTACAAGTGGTGCGTGCATGTGTGCATGCGTGTGTGCATGTGTTTAGCGTCTCTGCACCAGAAGTGGAACACCCAATGAGACAAGGAAGACCTACATTCATCTGAAGGAACCAATACTTCCAAACACCCTCCCAAGAATGCCAGATGTGATCTAGTCTCTGAATTCCAAGTCTGCTGAAAGTTCCTATGATTGTGACCACGTGGTCACATGTTAAACCTTTGGACAACCAGATCCTCACTTCAGAGGGATAAGGGTATCTATTACCTGAGCAGTATGAACAACACAGATCTTTTTAAGAGCTTCTGTGTTTTTCAAAGGAAAGAAATGATATGTTCATTTAGAGATATTTTATACTTGTCTTATTAAATATACTTTTCCAAAATATATTTCTTCCAGATTTAAATGTCATGTTAGCTCAGTGTAATTATCAACTGGGAGGAAGGATGGGGCTTAACCCTGACAGAATTTCTGACGGACGTGTCTAGGTTCTCTACAGTAATCGCTTTCCTGGACTGTGTGACTCAAGATTGTCAACCTAGGTGGGAAAAAACGTGCAATTCCTGTCTAGCAGTTTATCTCTAAAATAAAACATTCTATTGATGAAGCACTTTCTGGACATGAATGTGACTTTTTCAAGTTTTGCTTCAATGTTTTTTGTTACCTCTCCTTATGAAAATATTTATGTTTACTAAGTTCAGTCAGCTAGCTTCTTGTGTACTAACTTCTCTCACCTTCCCTTTGGAAAAATTCATCCACTTTAACTATTCAAAACATTCTTGTCCTGTATCTCGTTTTTGTTTTCTTTTTTTTTATTTGGTGGAAATATACAGAATGACAGCCAAGAAAACATTTTTGTGATAAGGGTACCAAATGTATGGCATCTCTGTCAATCTACTGGCATCCATCCTTAGCTAAGGTGAGAGTCACACTGTCCTGAGCCCTTCTAAATTCCTGTGACCTTGAGGCAAACAAAGAGGATATTTACTGCTTCAATAGAACAAACATGAACTATGAAAATTGATAGCACATTGCTATAGTTTTTATAATGATTGTAATAAATGAATATAATAAAATCATGTATAAAGATATAAACAAAGGGCTGGAGATTTAGCTCAGTGGTTCCGGAGCCTGCCTCGCAAGTGCAAGGTTCTGAGTTCAGTCCTGGTAACCACATACAACAATGCTGGGCATGGTGACTCACACCCACCAGCAATCAGTACTACATACCACAGTACCGGGCATGGTGGCTCACGCCTGTAATCCCAGCACTAGGGAGGCAGAGGCAGGAGGACTGCTGAGTTCGAGGCTTGCCTGGGCTACACAATGAGCTCAGGGCCAGCCTGAACTACAAAGTGAGACTCTGTCTAAAAAAAAAGATGTAAACAGAATACTGTTCATTTTCTTCTTTTTGTTATTTTGATATAGGACTTAGCATAGACCTGGAGAAACCCTCCTTGGCATTTCTTCTTACAGCCTTTCCTTCCCATCAGGGATGTCCATTCACAAGGGTTGTGTCACTGGTGTGATTCTCAAATTCTGACTCAGCCTGTCATGTGTTTTATGAGTAGAGATTCCCCACCCAACTCACCCAGGAGATATGAACTAACATATGAATTATTCTCTCATGCTCTTTACTCAATGGATAAAACAGAAAGGGAAAAAGGAATGAAATAGGTAGTTATGGGCATAGTTCTCACACAGAAGTCATCTGGATTAGATTGTTTTATAAAAATTCTAGACTTATTGATGGGACCAGTCAGCAGTAGCCCCAGAGGAGTCTCCAAACATTCCTGAACAGCCAAAGTTGAAGAACAGTGGATCAAGGACTCTGAAAGAGACCTAAGGCTCAAAGGTATTAGGGAGCTCAAACTGAAGAAAGCACTGCCTTTACCCAGGTCAAATGGGTCCAACAAGAGCACAGCCTGAGAGTGGGCTCCACTTCAGTTAAAACAAAAGTACTCAGCTGTGCTTGAGGGCTGTGTGAGGGACAAACAGGCTGCAAAGTTGATGTGCTGGCTAATCTTGTCTACCTGACTGAATTAAGAGACTGCTGGACAGGTGGTTAGAACATAGGATGTTGTACTCATCAGTGGATTAATCTACTGGTTGTCATAGCTGAAAGTGTTGTCAGGAGGTGGGAGGTGGGTCATCGGAGTACACCTTCGGGGGGTACTTTCCCTGGCACTGTTCCCCTGCTCTGCTTTCCAGCCAACATGAACTAAATAGCCTTTCTCCATCACACCCTTCTGCCACAATGTTCCTGCCTTGGAGCCTGCTGACTACATATTGAGCCTTCTGATACCAGAAAGCCAACATAAAATTTCCTCCTTCAAGTGGCGGATATCAGTCACTGTGTCCCAGCCATGGGAAAACTGATCCATACAACTAGCAAAGCAATGCTTTTTATCCATGGGAAAAATAAGTGAGTAATTTAAATGGCTCCTTATCATTTATTGCAATGAATAGAATACTTTAGAATTTGATGTATGTTCTTAATCTTTCTATGCATGTAGAATGTGTACCAAGAGGTCTGTGAAGCAAGAAGGGAGGGGAGCTATGTATCACAGGTTAGTATCTTTTAGAGAAGACCTTTATGGCCCTCTCAAAAATCATAGGATGTGAGGTACTGCCTTGAGGGGGTACCCTGGAAGGGGCCCTTTTAACTTATTAGAGATCATGTAACCCGAGACAATCTTATATTATGGGGCAGTTTTCAGGCAGATCCTGACATGACTTCTCATTTTTTTCCCATTCCCCTACCTACCCTACAACCCCCATGACCTATTTACTTGCGTTTGTTTCCCCTTTTTTTAACCATCACAATTTTTTCTTTGCCCTCATTACTTACTCCTACCCACCCCCTTTTCCCTTAGGATATTTTCTATTTTACAATGTCTATCATACATTCTAAGATTTGTTTACATTTTCAGTTTCTCATACCAGTAAAAAGATATGGTATTTACACATCTGTGACCTATTTTTCTCACTTATGAGTATGTCCTCAAGATATGTC